>JANHFK010001469.1:116399-128869 GCA_036250565.1 Sibynophis collaris
ATTCAGAAGCAAAGATGGAAAACTGGCTCCATGTGACCATAAAACCCAAAGCCACTTAAGTCATGCTAGTGTTAAGCTGAAGCTTGTTCGTCCCCATTCCAACTTTCACAGCTTCCAACACCAAAATAGAAATTCCATAATAGCACCTGGCCTGGGGCAGTGATATAATACTGGGTATCATTATCAGCCTTAGACTTCAGTTGGCAGCTTCATGTAGATGTTAAATAGGAGTGGAGAGAATGGAAAACTGGGAGAGAGAGAATATGGAAAACTGGGAGAAAGGCTTATGGCCTACATCTCTGCTACCCATTAACACAAAGTAGACCCAGAGGAAGGTGGAGAAACGGCCCAGAATTCTGCTTTTCACTTCTAACTACCAAAGTCAGTCCAGAAGGATATTACCTATGATTGATGGTATCAAAAGTACATGAGTCACATCCTACTCCCATCAGAGATCATCCACCAATGAGATCAATGCCGTTTCAATCCCATGCCCAGGTCTGAAGCCTGATTGAAAAGATACAAGATAGTATATGACCAGAACTGCATGTAATTCCCACACATTCACCATTGAAGAACTTCTCAAACAGATTTTACAGGGGTAGCTAGGCTTTACTTGACTCATGTCATACAAAAATCATACCTTTATAAAAAGCTTAATAGAAACCAGTCCTCACTTTATGACTTCCCCAGGGGAATATGTACAATCCGGTTCTGAAGTTCCAATGGCCATTCTCCCCCATCAGTCACATGACTCTACATTTAGAGCCATTTGCAGTGTCTCACAGTCATGTAACTGCATTTTGAAACTGTCTTGCTTAATGACTGTGGTGGCTATTTTATGGCCACACTGTTTGTTTAATGGCTTCAACAAAAGAGGTCACAAAATAGGGTCAGTCAGTGACTCCATTTATAATCATCACAACTTACAAGTGTGATGGGCATGCTCCATTATGGTCAAAAGTTGAGAACTACTTGTATGCATTCTAAATCAATGTGCCTTCAAAGAGAGCATCGTAGTTATCAGGATGGTGAAAATTCCTTGCTATCTGGTCATTTTTCCACATCTCGTTTTCATGATAAAAAGATTAGTCTATGTCACGGGTGTCAAATTTGCTGTGTCACATTGCCGTCATGTGACATATCGCACATTTTTTTCCCTTCGCGGAGCTGGGGTGGATGTGGCCTGTCCGTGATGCATCCGGCCTGTGGGCTGCCAGTTTGACATCCCTGGTCTATGTATTATTAGTTATTAAAGTTATTAAAATCTTGAAATAGTAAAGAAAGGGCATCAGATTCTGACATTGTAAATAAGTGAAAATAAAAACTATTGTAATTATTACTGCATGTATCCAGAATTTCTGTTGTGCTTTTTCAAAGCTACTCTTTATATTCAGGTTTACAGACTAATAATATATATAATATAGAAGGGAAAAATAGAATGGCCAAAGAATGTGAACTTCCATACCTTCCATGCTTTTATCTAGTTTTAATAAAGTTAATTTGGGAGAGAGAGATTTCTTTTAAATGTACTGCCATATGATGCAGTCAGGGAGCATGGTAGAGCATAGTTAGACTTAAATCTCATTTTGCTTTTTTTGTTTGGAAGTATGAAACCTAATTTTAATATATATTAAAATATATTTTAAAACATATTTTAATATAAAGCAATAGTAGAAACTATATATAACAAGAAATGTGTTAATTTTTTCATTCTTAAATTTCATTTCATAACATGCTCAGCTAAAAAATCATTGAGTGGGCAGCCCATATTTTCAAAAACTTGTGAATTAACGAATAAAGCTGTTTCTAATGGTTAAAAAATATAGCAGAGTTTGCATTTGTATAATTTCAGACTGTTCCTTATTTTCTAAAATAACATAGTAGAGGAAATGGAACTGAACATTTGTACTGAGTCATACTTGTGTGCTGAATAAGTAGTAATAGGTTAGTTTAAATACATAAATACACATTTGTACTATGGAGTTAATTACATATTGATGTTTTGTTGGGGTTAATGGAATCTAGAAATTTGAAAATGGGTATTCAAGAGACTTTAGTGAGTATCATTTTTTTTAAGTGCATACATTTTAGAGAAGGATTTTCTACAGAGGAGATGTTGAGGGTAGGGTTTGCTTAAGAGATAAAAGTATTAATGCTAGGATTTTTTGTAACAATAAAAACCTGATAATGTTAAGTAAGTAACAAGTAAGTAAAACAAGTAAAATGTTAAAAGTTATTTTCTTTGGGGTGTTATTAATTTTTGCTTATTTCTACAATAAAGTTTTCATATCTTATAATTTATGTTTCCTTTTAAGCTTTTGGAAAGAGTCAAAATGCAGTTGGCCTCTTTCCTGGAAGATCCCCAGTATCAAGACCAACACTCCCTGCACACAGAAATAATAAAAACCTTTGGAAGAGTTGGTCCAAATGCTGAGCCAAGATTTAGAGATGAATGTGAGTTTAAATAACAAAATATAAAGGAATCTGTTTTTCAGTTTGTCAACAATTATAGCTCTATTCTTGCACACTTTGGTGATGTTATTATCATTTTTTTCCCAAATATTCCTCCTTCCAGTTGTTCTTCCGCATTTGCATAAACTTGCTTTGGTTAATAACCAGCAATCTACAGACTCAAAACGACTGGACATAGCTACTCATCTCTTTGAAGCCTATAGCGCACTCTCCTGCTGTTGTATCCTTATTTGATTTGAAATTATAATTTGATATTTGTACAAACTATTGAAAAATACTCAGTCTCTTCACAGATTGTAATATTGAGTAACGTGTAATGTTTCCATCAGATTTTGCTGAGACTATTAAAGGCAGACAAATTAAACAGCTTTTACGAATGAAGGCAAATATATGTGTCCCAGGATAATGTTGCAGGATTCAATCTGGGTTGGTCACCAGGACCAGAGATTTGTCTTCTGAGCTTTTGGATTTGTGCTGGAGCCCGTCTTCAGGGAACTTCTCTCTAGCAGAGTATTAAACAGCTCTTAATAATTGCACAAAGGCACCCACATTGCAGTGGCAACAATAAGAGTTATACCCTTTAGAGTCAGAAGTGGTACACAGGCTCTTTTGGTTGGAGATACTTTTCCAATTTCTGAAACTGATCCATTCTTGAAAGCTAAGGACACTCTTAACTGTTCCACCCAACTGTTGCAAATCTTGAGAAGGCAAGAATTTGCACCCCGTAGCCTCCATGGTTCTGAAATTTGTGGCATCAAAAAAGCTAGTGTTCCTTTCTGGCAGGTTGTTGCATTTGTAAACTTCAGTTAACTATAAAGTGTGACCAGCATTTTATGGATATTGATTTTGAATACATACTGTCATTGAGGTCTTTTCACACCTGTAGATCAAAGATCAATGACGCCATAGTGCTATAACAGTTCAGTGAAAGTAAGTTCAGTTTCATCTCTTCCTCTGGAGCTAGAGGGAGAGGCAGCTATTAGTGATAATCTCCCATCTCATCTCTCTCTTCCTGTCACTAGGATCCTCCTCTCTCTCCAAGAAACCAAGCTCCTATAGTATTTCTGCTAATCAGAGGAACATTTTGCTGATTCCCACAATGGCTTTTTTTCCTCTCAGTAAAAAACTAATGCCAGAAAATGAAAGGCAAAGCTACAGCATTGGGTTTTGCTGCTTCCACATTGGCTGGTTGGAAGGAGCTATGGATGAGATAAGTAGCCTTCATTGACATTCAGAATGCTGCTTGACATTTAGATAGGAAGAGTAGTGACATAATGTGGAAGTGCCAAAGACTTTAAAAGCCTTGAATATAGAAATGTAACTTTAAGAATGGTAAATTTAAAAAAAAGAATAATATGTATTAAAAATAAATTACACCATATCAATGTTGTTCAAGTGAATCCTGCAGTTTCAGAAAGTGAATATAGGGATATAAGCCATCTCTTTTTAGTGGACTCTTTAACAATAAGTTATACAGGTTCTCTCTTCTTCCCTACTAGGATCAAAGTGTACTCTGAATAAGAGAAAAGGGAACACAAGTGACAGATGTTTGAGCTATACTTCCAGTAGTAGAAGAAGAGAAAGAAATGATAAACATTGTGGAATAGAGTAGCAATATTATCTAAGATCTGAGGTAAAGAAGCAGCAGTTGGTTGAATTAAGAGATTTGTTATAAACATTTTAGTTATTTTTTAATTGCAGTATTTTTAATATTTAAAATATGCATAAGCAATAATATCTTGTAATAATGTTAATTACCTCAATATTGTATGACTGCCATACATCCTATATGCAGTTATTTTATTTATGGAATTCTTGTCCAAATTTATATGATTGTCCATCTCATGGAAAGTGACTCTGAATGGCATGCAACAGTCCAATTAAAAAATAAATATAAAACAGTTGTGACCTAAAACCATCATAAAATAATTTTAAAAAACAACTATAAAAGCAGAACTAAGCATGGGAAAAAATAATAGATGGAGAGATGTTGATAATAAGAAAGCAACCACATATTTTCACCCATCCTCTTTTGGTCTTCAACTTCATTTGCGGGAAAATGCTGTAATCCATGTCCTAGCAAATGAGAAATGTTAGGAATGCAAGGTCAGCAAAATATACTTGTGCTCTGGGTACAAGTTAGCCACCAGTTTGCTTCCCTGTAAAATACAAAATGCTGGTTAGAGCTTTTAAAGCCCTTCGAGTTTGGTTTATTTGTGGTACTGTGTTCTCTGAATAGAGTCTGGTTGCTCTGTGCCTCAGGCCAAGACAAAAACTCTTTCGTCCCTTTGTTCAGGAAAGGGAAAAGCCCAAAGGCAGTTATTCTGAGTGTTGAACTCAACTCTGTGGAATATCTTGTTCCCCAAGGTTAGAATGCCCCCCACCAATTTGTATTTAGAAGGAGGATTATTTTCAAACTCTGAAGTATTTACCAATAGGATTGCTTCTTGTTTCATTCAAATTTAAGATTTTACGTTACTTTGCTTTCCAGTGTATTTTGATTTAACAGGGTTGTATTCATGGATTGTGTCATTTTATTGGATAAAAGCCAGAGTTATTGGATAGGGATGAAGAGCGTTTTTTTGTAAATAAATAAAGTCTTAATTGTAGCTAAATTCAATACTTAGAACTGTTATTTGAAAAAATGTTTTTTCTGTCCTATTAAGATTGTATTGTTGCAAATATATTGCATTTCTTAATAATTATTTCAAATATTTTATTATTTTACTAAGGCAATAAAATAGTGACATTCAAAGTTAACCCTTTGAAGTTAGCTAAACATACTATGGTTTTTGCACATTATGTTCCAGTTTTGACTTGAGATGAAGCAGATCGCAAGCCATTTTTTTTTCTGTCAGACCTTAACTGATTTACCTTTTAGTTATTTCAGAAGAGTTAATGATCAGTCACTTCTTACCTGGACTCAGGTGTTTAAGAAATGACATGGAAGCTCTCTCACCAGAACATGAGGTGAATATATGAGCTTCAATTTTATCTTTAATGTTTATAAAAACATAAGAAATTTATATTATTAGCATAACACTGCCAAATTAGAAATAATTTTAAGATTAAGATGCAAGTATTAAATTGCTAAAAATATAATATATGATCTTAAAATATTAGGTAAAATAAAATGTATCACTTTTTGATCTCACTAGTAATGAAGTATACCATAATTTCAGTTTTCATTGATTTTAAGCCTTGTAGCCATCAATACTTCATTCTTAAGATATTATTGAAGTGTAATGTACATCTCAAGTTTGATTATGTCAATTTAGATAACATGAATTGTCATAAATATTACCTTTGTTCTGAACATTTGTCCTCTCCTACATCTTAGGTAATTTTAAATTCGATGATAAAAGAATGTGAACAGAAAGTGGAAAATAGGAGTGTTCAAGAACCGCAAGGGTAATACTTTTTTTTTTACACAAGGGCCGAATTAGATGGGCAACACTATTGATGAAGCATTGTTATCAAAGCAGAACATTTGTATTGATTTAATAATTTTTATTCTTTTCTGAAAAGACATTGACTAATATAGAAGAAAATTGAAAAACAGTTATAAAAGAAAGTCAGTCATCCACACCATTTTATTAAAATGTTATATAAATCCCAGTGGTAATAAGAAATAAAGAAAAAAGTAGTCCTTTTGCCTTTTGGTTTCATTTTCAAGGGACATAATCGGAAATCCAAGTTTGTTGGGAAAAATAATTTGTTTCTTGGTATCTGGAACAACTGCTCTTAAGTGATACACTGTTTTGAGAATTAATCTGTCATTCCCCTTCCCTCTTCAGATCTTATTCTTAACATCCAACTACATGCCAAAAGTGCAGTTTTATTTATCCATAAAATTTATGGATAAATTTATTTATGGATAAATTTTAACTAAAAACTGGTTGAAACTGAAACTGGTTGAATTTCAGAATTTTACCCTATCTTGTTACTCAATGGTATCATTCCACAGAGGGCTTGAATTTCCTACTGAAGCAATTTATAATCTTTATTGGCAGCTGAATTTTGCATTTTGGAAAAAATTCTTTCCGGTTTTAAAGCTATCATTCTATTGTAATGACAAATTATTTTGATTACAATTAAAAAACTTATTTGGGATAAATAAATCATCTTATACTAAACTAGATAGTGAGCATATCTAGTTTAATGAAAAGAAGGAGTGCTGTCTTTAAGAGCAGTTTTTCAAAGTCTCATATAAAGGTCGTCTTCTGCCCAACTATTTTAGATTGATGTAATTGATAATGTTATAGATCAACTTACTTTTCTTTCTCTCTAGTTCTATGTCAATTGCAGCAAGCCTTGTGAGTGAAGATACCAAGACCAAGTTTTTGAACAAAATGGGCCAGTTAACCACTTCAGGGGCCATGCTGGCTAATGTATTCCAGAGGAAGAAGTAAATTGGAATTAAGAATTAAAGAACATTAACACTGAGAGACCTCATTAAGACTTGTTCCTTGTACTTGAAGTACTTGTCTTTTTATTTTCCGTCTTATGTTCTTGTAGTATGATTTTACTCTAATCTACAAAGATATTTGCACTGCTCTTGAATATTGCTACATATCTGTTAATTTGGGGCAAAATGTGGTTGATTATAAAACTAAATTAAGTCTGTATCAAGTCCCTGTCCTGTGTTCTTGTCTTTCCAGCATTTTTTTATATATAGTGGGTTTTTTTAATTTCCTGATGGGTTCTTGGCTGATATCTGTATTATACATGGAACTGTTATGATGGTACTTAAAATAATGTAAATTTGAAGTCACAGTTATAAAGTAATAAAAGTGGAGATTACTTATGTATTTAAGTTATAAGAGGGGTAATGCAGAGCTTTTTTAATGTTTCTAAATGAAAGGTAAGAGCCACCAGCACTGATTCCTGGATTGTTTTTGTAAGTTATTGTATATTTGAATTACAGAAGTGAATGGAGGATATAATGTACCACGGAATTCCTTGCACTACTAGTACTACAATATATTCCAGAACAGATTAATTCAACAGATTTTTTAAATTGTCTCTCATACATGTATTGGCATTTTCAATGTGTATAAAACAGCTTAGTATTAACCTTTCTGCAAGACAGTTTATACCGGGAAGGGGAGGAAGAATAAATAGAGCAAACTTAATCATATGTACCTTGATGAAAGCCATACTGATTTCAATGAAGATTTATTTCATATGAATGAGTCTAATATTGCCTTCTTAGAATAAACTTTTAAGTGATACTGCTCTTCATAAATGCTTCAAGCCAACATCATGTTTCTGCATATAACAATCCTGTGTTTGAAGTGTGTCCTTGCTAAAGTAACATCTACTTAAATACCCCTCCAAAAAATAATTGACATAGAACATTCTGGGCACTACATAAGGTAAACATATTTATAGGCTACTAGGCAAAAGGACTGGTTTCAGCAGTAAGAGATTGCTAGTATTTTATTTAACTTGGGTTTTAAATCTTGCAGGGTAAGGATGTGTCATCCGGTGTCCCGAGTAGCACAGAAGTGACTGAAAGCAATAATTTATTAAATTTTAAATGCAATGCCATATAATATCCTCTTAACATCCTGATATTTTTAAAATTGCAACTATAATGATCTTCTATCCTTGTAGCATTTTTCAGTGGTGAATTAATCTAAGCCCACCCATTGTTTCATAACTCTATAAATATCCAGATGCAAATTCTGGTCCACTATATAGCTTTCATCCTTTCTACATTTTATCCATACTACATATTTTGTAAATATGCATGCACATACACATTATTTTCAAAAATAAAAGGAAGACGTTACCTAATGCTGTGCCTATTTTAATGAAATTATTACTTTTGTAATAATTAGATAGGTAGAGACAAACAGACCTGAAACACTAGTAGAATCCTAGTATAAGTATCAGTAAATCTGTTATACATATGGTCAACCTCAATCCCACTATTATTTCAAGGCGAAGGAATAATTTTTCTATTATTGCTCTTTTTTTTTAGTAAATTATGATTAACACACTTCAATAATTAATCTTGGATGAAATATCACAAATATCCTCAGCCCATTGCTAGATTAAATTTCCCATCACTTCCATCCACCAGTGTCCAAAACTATTTCTGGGTAGAGCTGATAGAAGTTGCATTCCAGATTCTGTGACAGGTAGCAGTTTGGGAAAGCTTGCCTTATTATATACTTTGGGATTTCTGTGCTGAGAAGTAGAAAAATATTAATTAAAACTTGTCTAAAAGAGGTGCATATGCATATGTCATCAGTTTTTCACTGTACTAGACTGGATTGCATCTGGAGTATTTTTACATTCCCAATATATCTTCATCAGAAGAGAGAACGCACTTGGAAAAGAATCGTCTTGCATTAAAAGTGCAAATGTACCCATTTTGAAATCCGATGATGATGAATGATGAATGGGTTTTCACCTCACTATCTGCCAGTTGTACTAATTGTATTGCAAATGCTGTCTTAGTAGACCATCTGACAATGAAATGCTGGGGCATTCCAGAAGAAGTAGAAGTGGCTAACTCTCCTGTTCTTTCTTGAATTAAATAAAATGTTTTGCATACCTGTTTTGGATGTTTATTTAAGGAATTCCAAGTGATTTGGCATTTGTTTGGAGGGTCTTGACATTTAATATTTCAGCATTTAATGTTCATGTATTTTACTGTGTATTTTAAAATACACAGTATTTTATTTTTGTATCAAATACATTCCTTTTCATTTTTCTAAATAATGTACTCCATTATATAAATACATATTTTTAAAGTATAAAAATTGCTGAAATTTCTCCTTGCAGCCATTGCCTAATTGCATTTAACTATAGCTTTTCATTCACAGAACTGCAGTAACAACCATACTGTGTCACATGAAGGATAGAATTGTTGGTCCTGTTCATCAAGTCGATTAGTGAAAATATCTCTTACATACTTCAGATGTCAGGATTTCCAACCTGGAAAATCCTATATATGGATTGCTAGGAGTTGGAGGGCCTATAAATGTTAAGTTATTATTGCAGATTTTTTTTAAAAAATAGCATAGTTATGACATATTTACATATCATAGAGTGACAAATATATTCTAGATATATGATCTTTTCTGGAACTTTCAATAGGCATATTATCTGCAACAACTTCAATGTAAGAGGTACATCAAAATACACCAAGATTTTTGCAAATATTGCCTAGTATCCTGAAGCAGCTATTATTTTAAATATGTGTGGGCATTTCATAAGTTATGATCCAAGAAAAAGCAGTATGTAGAGGCCAACTTTACTGTTGGCCAAGCAAGTATCACTGGAGAATATAGAGTAACAAGATTTTTTAAATCCATTAGTATCAAGGTATCTAGAGCTTTAGTTTAAAATCAATAGCTTAAATTCGCCCTACTACTTTACAAGTAGCCACTGCAGAACTATGAAGATCAATCATTACAGGGTATGATTTCATTTAGCTACCCCATTTAAAAATCTGATATATGTTCTGCATCAGTTACGTCTATCCCATGCAGGATAGAATCAAATCCTGAGGATACTAAGACATAGATTAATAAAGTGAAGGATCCCAAGTAGGATTGTACCTGGTGCCAGGAAAATCAAAGCACAGAGCATAGAATGATACTTTAATACATCATCTTCCTAATCCTAGGTTTCAAATGAACTGGTCATACTTCGGTTAGATTTAAATTTTGCTTGTGAGTCCTCATCCAATCCAGCATAATCCCTCCTAATTAAGATGGGAAAGAGAGAAAAATTGATTGTCATTAACATACAACATGTTCCAAATCACTAACAGCTTCATGATAGAGCCATATTAGTCTATACATTTGATAAATCTAAAATAGTTGAAGTTTATTTTATACCAATCCTCCACTGGCACATAACTTTGGGCCATATTATGAGAAAGATGTAAAACAGTTTTTTGAAGTTTCATAAGGGATCTTTGGGGAGAGGTCAAGTCAATTATGTATATGGAAAAGAAATAAACTTATACAGGCTCTTCCCCAAACCAAGATCAAATATTATCCACCATTCCATGATCCAGGAGAAAACTATTCCAGCATAAATATGGCTTCCCTACTGATAATCCTTGTCCTACCACAGGGATCATACTGGCAAATAATGCTGTCCCTATGATGCAAAACGCACATTAAGGATAGACATTGCTGGATGCTCTATGCTATTTAGTTTTCCTCCCACCAGTAACCAGCTAGTGAGAAAACTTCAAACCTCTTTTCAATATGGGCTAGAGATAGGGCTAGTGTGGAAGCAAGTTTTGACATGTAGATAAAATGGGCTTAGACATTGGTCAAAACTCATTCTGGTTTTGCACAAGTGTTCTGCATAGAAGGAGCACCTACCATATTTTTTGGAGTATAAGATGCACCTTTTTCCCCCCTAAAAGAGGGTGAAAATTTGGGTGCGTCTTATACCCCGAATGTAGCCCCATCCAGCCTCTCAAATGCAAGTTTCAGAGGCTGAAAAAAGCCCCTGAAACCTCCATTTGAGAGGCTGAAAAAAGCCTTTGAAACCTCCGTTTGAGAGGCTTGGAAAAAAAGCCTCTGAAACCTCAGTTTGAGACGCTGAAAAAAGCCTCTGAAACCTCCGTTTGAGAGGCTGAAAGAAAAGCCAGACTCAGAACTCACCACCAACGAACCTGTTGCTAAAATTCACCTCTGGTAACAGCTGATGAGGGTTATTCCGGGAAGCCGATCCATCCCCAATCAGCTTTTTTCTTATTTCCACCCCAAAAATTAAGGTGCGTCTTATACTCTGGTGCGTTTTATAATCCGAAAAATACGGGTAATTATTTTATCAGCTGAAGACACATACAAAGTTGTGCTGTGAGGCAGAATAAAGAGAGGTTGTTCTTGGTCTCTTAAGCACTAGATTGGGGCAGAGATAAGTAGGCACAAGACAAGGAAGTTTGAAAGAACTGGCTCCCTTCCATAACCAAAGCAGAACTGCCCTGGAATATCATGCCCAGAGATCAGAGGCAAAACAATGTGCTTGCACCAGCCTAATGGAGTCAATGGGTGCCAGCCCTATCCATGCTTTGCTCCTCAGAGGTAATCTGACTACCATTGACAAAATGGTGGACTGTGTTGCTTGTATCCATAGCAAATCTGTGATAAGGGGGAAAACATTATTTTTACAGCTAAGAACAGTTTAAGGCAGCTCCAACTTAAGTCAACTTCATCTGACACACATACACACACACAATGAAGGCAACAACATGAGAGACAGAAGAAAACAAAGACTGTTCAGACATGTTAGAGGTGAGGCAGCTGCAGTTTCCATAACCATGACGAGGGTTTTATAACTCAGTAACATCTGCTAGTTCAAAGATCACTGCTGTAGGTAGAAGATTGAAATATGGCTTTGTAAACAGTACTGCATAAAATTGAAACTCTGTCTTTCAAGCAGAGTATATTCTACCTAGGGTAGCATTTTCTTTCTGGATGTCAAAGTGAATTATATTTCTGCCAAAATTCATACTGTAATTATTGAAATTCTGTGTGACTATTGAGGAAAGTCTGAGCAAACATACATTCTAGTTAATGTTTAATACCTAAGCGTTTCTGTTCAAATTAAAATTACAGTATATGTGTTCTAAATGTTACGGTGTCTGTTATGTACAGTAGTGGCCTAAGTTGTGGAAACCTTTTGGGAAAAGTGTATTTTCTAAAACTAGCTAATAACACCTCTTTTTTTGGTGGGGGGGAGAGTAGTACCATAAAATTATATATCAATGGAAAGATAATTTAATCAAGAATGTAATGCAATAACTTTTAAGAAGGATTTGCTATTACAATAGCAGTTACAGTATAAAGAAGAAAAGTGAAACACGTAGAAAAAATGAGATATACAAAAATTATCACGTCAGTTAATACTTAGTTGGGTAACCTTTAGCATGAATTTCGGCCTTACAATGTCTTCCCATGGAGTGAACCAAGTCTTTTAGTTCTGCAGCTGTTATAATGTGAAACCAAGATTGA
>JANHFK010001469.1:177491-194415 GCA_036250565.1 Sibynophis collaris
GGACCTCTTCCAAGCCAGTCCATTTCTCATGGTCAAACCATGTTTGTTATCTCTGAGCCGCTGGGAGCGCTGCTTTCAATGCTGCTGCCAGTTTGTCTGGCACGGGATCGTATTGGCATCTGGCTTGTCCCTAGTGGGGGGATGATGGCGTGGACGACTTTTTCCCTCTGACTATCGAACTGCAGCTTTCTTGATAATGTGTCGACCAGCAGGTTCTTCCTCCCAGGATGTATTTTAACTCAAAGTTAAACCATCTGAAGTATTGTGTCCAGTGGATTTGTTTGGGAGAGAATTTTCTGGGGTTTTTTAGGGCTTCTATGTTTTTCTAATCAGTCCAAACCTCAAAAGGCACTTTACTCCCCTCAAGAAAATGGCTCCAGGAGAGGAGGGCCCAGCGGACTGAGTAGGCTTCCTTCTCCCAAATTGTCCACTGCCTTTCAGTGTTGGTCAGCTTCTTGGACACATATGCGCAGGGCAGAAGCTGTTCCTGTGGGTCGTTCTGTAGGAGCACAGCCGACACCGCCACATTGCTGGCGTCGACCTGGACGATGAATTGTTTCTCCGGGTCAGGGTGTTGAAGGATCAGCTCCTCGGCAAAGAACCACTTTAATTTTTCAAAGGTCTTTTGGCAGTCCATTGACCAGGTGAGTGGTTGAGTTGGTCCTAGTTTCATGGGAGGGGGCCCTGTTTTTAACAGCTCTGTTAAGGGCAAGGCGACTTCTGCAAATGCTGGGATGAATTGCCTATAGAAGTTCACAAAGCCCAGAAAGCTTTGGAGCTGTTTGCAAGTGTGTGGGGGTTGCCAGTTTAGCACGGTTTTCACTTTCCTTGGGTCCATCTCCACTCCTCCACTTGACACTCAGTAGCCTAGGTAATCTAGGGAGGTTTTATGGAATTCACATTTTGACAGCTTTGCCTAAAACTTTGCGGCTAGTTTTTTCAGCACTTGCTGTACTAGCTTTATGTGCTCCTCTAGAGTCTCACTGAATATGAAAATGTCATCTAGGTAAACTAGTACCCCTGTGCACATGTAGCACCTTATTAATCAGCTTCATGAAGACTGCGGGGGTGGGGGGGGGGCTTGCAGGCCAAATGGCATGACTTGAATTGGAAGCTGCCAAATGGACAATTAAAAGTGGTCTTCCATTCGTCCCCTTCCCTAATCGGTATGCAGTAATAGGCTTCTCCCAGGTCCGGTTTGGTTAACACCTTGCCCTTGGCTAAAAGACTTAGCATGTCTTTCATGAAGGGGAGTGTGTAAGTGTTCTCCTCTTATCAGGTGGTTGCCTTGGGGTTCTTTTCCCCCAGCGTGCAGAGGGGGTCCGGAGTAGGGACCAGCCCCTCAGACTCCCTGTGCCCATGCTGACCGCATCGGTAGCACTCGATCATCTCTGATGGCGTGGGTTGCGGTGCGTCAGTTAGCTTGATCGAAGTTTGGTGGCCCAAGGTTCTCCTTGCCGGTTTCTCCGCAGTTGGCTTCTGATGGGGGTGGATTTTCAGATCCATGGCCACTGCTGTGTTATACCAAGCTTGTATATGCTCCGGGACTCCCCTGATGCCACAGGCTTGCCTGAGGTCTGGGTCCAAGGCCTCTTTGAAGTGGTAGACAAGGAGGCGTTCAGGCCATTCTCTCAGTTTTCCAGCTAGCCTCCGGAATTCCCACACTAATTCTTTCGGGGGCCGGCCCACTTGCTTCAACGCTTTGATCTGGGCTTTGGCTTTTTGCCGATGGGCCATGTCCTTGAATTGGCCTCGGAGCAGTTGGATGAACTCGTCTGCATCTTCTAGTTCCAGGGCTCATTCATTGTTCAGCTATCCATTCCACTGCTTCCCCTTCATTCATGCCATCCGCAATTGCCGAAATAATGTTCTGATCGGTTTGATATTGGTCCTCATAGCGATCAATGTGGTACCAAACCCAACTGAGGAAGTAGGCCAGCTTCCCTGGAGTCCCATTGAACGTCTCTTTAAACTGTGGAGGAGGAGCGGCCGGGGGGGCAGTTGTAGCACCTGTGGCAGGACCGGAGCTGGCGTCCATTGGTATTGAACCCACCCCTGGCCAGGATAGAAGGCCCAATGAGGGGGGATCTAGTCGGCAGGAGGCAATCTGAGGACCGGTGGCTGAGGCGGGTGCTGGGTCTAGGTAGTCCCAACGGTGGTCCTTCCGACTGGATTGGCCTAATGGGCCTTGCTGCTGCACCATAACCACTCCAGCAGGAGCTTTCATCCCAGTAGACCGAGCCTGATGGGGAAGGCTAGGGTGCAATCGGCTTTGTGCCGAGTGGAATGAGACTGATGCCCCGCTGGGCGCCATTGCAGTTCCCTGGCCAGGAAAGGTGAACGTGGATTGAGTCAGAATTCAGCCTGGTGGGCTGGTACTAGGAGGTTGCATGATGCTGCGCAACCATGCTGAGCTGGTCGAACCACTCCAGTAGACACGCCAACAACTGGGTTCGCAGTGGCGGTGGAAACTCCACTCGCTGAGATCAGCCGGCCCTGGTGCTCTCCATTGGAGGGTCTGGGTCTGCTCCGTTCTGCTCGTCCCCATCTGCTGTTCCCGTAGCATCGCTCCAGACATCAACTCTTGGGATGATGTGGCTCCCACAGCTTCACCCCACAGAGACGGATCCAGTTGAGTGGCTTGCCAGGACTCTGGCTCTTTGGGCTGGGTGCCCTGTCAGCGTTTCGGCGGCCTCCACTGCCTTCACCACAGATTTGGAAAGGGAGTAGAGAGTCTCAATGTGGACCATGGAACTAGTCTCGGTGGTTTCCTCTGTGGTCGCTATTCTCTCCTCCATCTTCCGAGTCTTCATGCTGTCTGGTATTGGGTTGGCGCTCGGGGCTCAGGATCCTGGACAGCATCCTGGAGGTCAATGAGCTGGTTGAAGTTTTAAGGCAGATTCTGGTTAATGTCAGGGTTCCATGTAACACCCCCAACGAAAGAAGACTCCAAGGCTAGAAGTTCCTCAAAGTTCCATTTTATTAGATATGTCATATTGGCACATTTCGGGAAACCTGAATCTGAAAGTTTCCAGGTTTTCCCCACCCAAAAGAAATTCAAAGACCCTTCCCCCTGCACCCACATGTCCATCACATGGTCCAATCAATGCACCGTCCCAATTAGGGACGCCTCTCCTAGTCACGCCACTCCAGGTGCAGGCTGCATGTCCTTGACTCTCAGAGAAAGAATGTTATTATGGCTAGATATCCCTGCAACTCCATGCAATCCCACCTCCCAATTTCCCAAAGCACTAAGTGTGACAGCCCTGAAAATCCAAAGAAAAAGATGGCCTCCAGGGCTGACACATGTACTGTGGGAATTAACTCCATAGATCAATTAATCTTCCATTCAGTTTTTACTATTGTCCCTAAATTTCCCAGCTCATGTTCATCTATACTTGAAGATCGTTTATGAACAATTTAAAAAGAACTGGTCCCAGCACAGATTCTTAAAGATATCTACTTTTTTCCTCCATTAAGAAAACTATTTAACTTCTCTTTACATTTTTAAAAAAAGTTAGTGATCTATAATATATTTGAGTTCTCTTGTTCCATGACTGCTAATTTAAATTAGCATCTTTGAAGAATAACTTTGTCCAAAATGTTTTTTTTTAAGATATATTATTAACAATTCTATCCACATGCCTTTTAGTGCTCTTAAGTCTACAGTATAAGGTTAGGGAAGTAGGATTTACTTGATCAGAATTCATGTTTTATAAGAGCAACAGTCTAGTTTAATTTATTTTAATATATCTTAACTTTTGTACTTTCTGTGTTTTAAAATTGACTGTGAACCGCCCCGAGTCCTTCTAGGAAAGGGGCGGTATAGAAATCCAATAAATAAAAAAAATAAAAATGTTGATTTACCTTAATTCTTGTTTTATATGTTCGTATTTTTCTGTGATTTAATTAGGGTATCGTATGTACTAATCTCCCTGGAATAGATATTAAGATTACTGGCCCTATAATTTTCCCAGATCCTCTTTGAATCCCTTTGAATTGGTACATTCCAATCCTTTGCTGCTTGAGCCCTGTTTGAAGGCCAAGTAATTAATTTTTATTAGGAAGTCAGCACTTTTGAGTTATTTAATTCTTGGATGGATTCTATCAGGATCTGATGTTTTGTTATTAGTATTCTTTCAAGATGACGTAGAATTCAGGTAACTATATTATCTTAGTTTACTTGTTATTTCAGTCTCCTTGCTTCTAAAAGTCGATATAAGCTTAGGTATCTTTCCAATTTCTTCCATACTAAAGATGAATAGAAATAATTCATTCAGTTTCACTGCAGGCTTCATACTGTCTTTGAGTATTCCTTTTTCTCTGTCAACTAATGGCACAACCACTTCTTTTATTGGTTTTCCATTTATATATTTTGAATACCCTATATACTTTAATCAATCATCTACCAAGAAGAAAATCACACTTCTATCGATAACATCAGGACAAGCTTCTATATAAAAATGAATAAGCGCCATATTCACAGGCATTGATGATGTTACCTAGTTGGGTAATGAAATGTCTGCAAGCAAACAACCAAGCTCAGGGGGCATCAAGGACTCTACATCAAATATATATTTCAAAATTATTAGTGATTCCCTTAATATTTGTTGTATGCTGCTCAGATTCTCTCTCTGTGTGTACCCTCCTGTCATCATAACACATTTTCTGACAAAACAGAATGTATGTTTTACTCCTTTTCGATTTTTCATTGGGGCAGGCTTTTCATTTCTTCATATTAAGACTTTTTAACTGTTAAAAGTTTCCTGAACCTTCATGAGCTTGATGCCTTAACCATTAAACCAAAGGGCTCTCTGGTCCCTTCGACTTTTCCTTTCAATCTTTTATTTCACCAGTCCCCCTTTTAAAACATTTCCTCTTTTGTAGCAAACTGACTGTTATACTTGCTGCAACTTCCATGTATTTTGAATGTCGTAGCATTGCATTTATTGTTTCCTGTTGATTCTTCAATACTTGCATCTTACACTAGATAATGGTCACAGTTTGGGATTAAGTCTAGTTTAGTTTTCAGACTGTCCATTCTAAGGAACGGTCATTTAGGGTATCTGAAGATATGGTTACTTTGTCATGGCTTGAAGATGAATATGCACACTGAAGATAATTGAAGTGTCCTATTATTACAACTTTTCCTTTGCATTCCTTCTCATTTCCTTGCACCATCTTAGGAACATTCTTGACGTTTTGATTAGGTAGACAGTAATAAATCCCTAGATTTATCCCAAGGGTGCTTTTTCAAGAAGCAACTGGACTTTCTGTGTTGTTTTTTGAAGATATTTGGCTTCTCATCCAAGACGTTTCTTGGATGAGAAATGAAATGTCATCAAAGAAAAAGCCAGAAAGTTCACTTGCCTCTTGAAAAAGCTCCTTTGGGAGAGCCATGACCTGGATGACTGAGAATCTCCATAGACACCCCTAGATTTAATTTACCTTCTGACTACATGTTGCCACTATGGTGAAAGTATCCAGCTTTTCAATATTTCATAGATTCATAATGTAAAGAACAATATCACCACCTATGTCTTTCCATGTATATATTTTCTGTTAAGCTGGATTCAGGAATGGCTAGATTCTACTCTGTTCCACCTAGTTTCTGTTTATCTATTATATCTATGTTTGTATTTACAATCAGATATGATAATTTCTTCATCATGGCTCAGAGACTTCCAGCACTGGCATAGAAACATCTATATTATGTTCAAATGTCTTTGGCATTTGATTTAGCTTGTCCTAGAATGTTCCTCCATGCTTAATAAAACTACATTCCTATTGCTTGCTCTAGCAGTTCACCCACACAAATTCACAAGCTTTGCCTATCTGACTCTGCATGTGAAATAAATAAGATTTTTAAGAATGCTGTTTGGCAGCCCTGGAATTCAACGTGCTACCTAGCAGCCTAGATTTGGCTTCCAGAAGTGACCAATTTTTCAATGGTAGAAGTACCAGAATGGAGTATGTCTTCTACTTACAGTCTAGCAACTTACCTGGGCAGTGCATGACATATATTCTATTTGCATCAGTCTAGTAAGTTATGAAGTGATTTACATACCTGTTACAAATTCATTTTTCTAATGACTGAATTATC
Source organism: Sibynophis collaris (assembly GCA_036250565.1). Lineage (NCBI taxonomy): Eukaryota > Metazoa > Chordata > Lepidosauria > Squamata > Sibynophiidae > Sibynophis > Sibynophis collaris. Next base: position 183,595 of record JANHFK010001469.1, read on the forward strand.
TACAAGCAAAAATTCTCCGTCTTTCTAGAGAAGCTTCCCTGGTACAAGATACAGGTTTATTATCCAAAAATTGAATTCCTCCTATGAAATGTATCTCTCTTATCCTCACAGTTATATCCTTCTCCCCAAGACTCTTGTTAGAAAAGTAACTTAGTAGAAAGGAGGATGTCATCTTGAAAGTGAATCAAAGGTGTTGACTTGAAGGTGTTGTTTACAATCTCTGTGGCACTTGTAAATATTTCCAGTAAGAAAAGTTGTGAACAGGAATGGGCTTGTTTTATGAGAGTCAAGAGAGCATTGCATGATGGATAAAGCCATGCTTTTGCCTCAAAGGCAGATAATAAATTTGACATAATAAATAATAATAAATGCATGGTCTCTCTCTCTCTCCATATACACACACATGTGCACACGCACACATTTTACTTTATAACATATTTTAAAGAGTTTGGATACTGGCTTCCTAACATAATTCACCTTGTTATTTGGATATCTGGAGATTGAATGTCAATATGCTTTGCCTTGCAAAACTCTATCTTTACCCTTTTGTTCCTTACTCTCATCATAACTTATAATTGTATCTCCTGTTTCTAAAGATTTCTCTGTTTCATCTTTCACTAAATAAAGATTCCATATTCTATTGTAGAGAATTAAGTTCAGTTGACTGTTCTACTGGATACTATGCATGTGATGATGACCTTTTCACTTACAACATGCTGTATTACTAGATATACTGACCCATTTAAATAAAAATAAGTCAAAAATAAGTCAAAGCGTTGATCTGTGAATTTATGGAATGAAGAAAGGCGTTTTAATAGGGTCAGTTAAACGTCATGATCATCTATTCATTTACCTGTGATAAATGTTACTTTTTCTACAATAATTAATAATGTGCCTTTCATCAGCTTCCCAAGGATCTTTCTTCTGAATCATTTGACAAGACTATTTTAGCGGCATTAAATCAGGGGTTACAGAAACAAGAAGAAAGGAGGCATTCAGACTTTGAACCTATGATAAGGTAAAACTTTTGAGCAATGAATATAGTTATTTTTACTGTATATTTATCTTGAATTCATCTCTTCCTTTATTAAGTATGTTGTTCAGTTAGAGATCTGAGAAATCAGTGTTTTATATAGTCATGTTTAGTTCATTTACCTCAGGGTAAAGCAATCTACATTTTTCTCAATTCTGCCAGATCTAATCAATTTGTCTTAATTACTAGGGGTTGCTGTACCAGGGCTTGCTGTATACTTAATATTCAGTGGGTATCAAGATATCTATTCCTGATCCAGCTGAATACTGCTAACCGTGTTGAACATACACATTTAAATGTGGAGCATATTTTGTACTGTTAAGCTATAATCCTTTTCCCTACTCTGCAACTAGGCCCTAAGCATCTTATAAAAGTTTGTATACAAAATCTGCAAAATTCCCAGTTTTGTGAGGCTTTGTCTTTAAAATAATATGTTTATTAGGATCATTTCTGTCCCTGTGCATGTAGAATGATGCTAATATAAGTGTATTGGATGCAGTATTTGAATTATACATATGTAGGCATGGGTATTATGAAAAAAATATGGGTCTAAATGGCTTATGTCTTTTAACATCTAGATAGCTTCTATGTTTTTTGGATCATACTATATGAGATTTTGTTCACTTGGTTTCTGTAACATTTTATTATACAGGTGTACTCAAAAGTTTGTGAACTCTTTTGATTTTTTGTATTTCTGTAAAAAATATGATCTAAAACATGTGATTTCAATACCAGTCCTAAAACTACATAAAGAGAATCGGTTAAACACATGAGTCAAAAGCATTATACTTGTACATGTGTTTATTGAGGAAAATGATCCAAAAGACATATTTGTTTATGGCAAAAGGATGTGAACCTCTGGGATTATCAGTGCATTTGAATGGGAAATTAGAGCCAGGTGTTTCAAACAATGGAATGATAATCAGGGGTGACTAGAAAGTCTGTCTTATTTAAAGAACAGAATTCTGGGTATTTGCCATTAAAATCAGATCTTCATGATACAGGCCTATTTGTTTGTCATGGCTTGAATAAAACAGAGCTGTAAGGACCTCTCAGAAATTGTTAATGCTTACTAGACTGGAAAAGACTACAGAACTATTTCCAAAGAATTTGGACTCCCATCTGTTCAGTGCATGCAGGTTATGTCTAAATGGAGACAATTCAACAACATTGTTACTCTCTCCAGCAGTAAGCAAGCTCAAACCAAGAGTAAGGGATTGCAATCCTCTTGGAGGCTTCAGAGAACCCAGGGCAGGGTTTAAGAAACTAAGGATCTCTCTTGCACTGATAAATGTCAGCGTTCATGGGAATACCATCAGGAGAATGCTGGACAACAATTATTTGCATGGCAGGGTTGGACAAATAAATCCAGTATTCTCCAAAAAGAACATTGCTGCCCGTCTACAGTTGATGAAAAAACATGTGGAGAAGCCAGAAGACTATTGGAAGAATGTTCTGTGGAGAATTATACTAAAATAGAACTTGTTGGCTTAAATGAAAAGTGCAGTGTTTGATAAAAGGCAAATTCTGCCTTCCAGCATGAGAACCTTAGCTACGAAACACAGTAGTAGTATCCTAAATTGGGCCTGTGTTGCTTCTTTGGATCAGGACAGCTTGCCATCATTGATGGAACTAAGGATTCTGATTGTACCAGCAGATTTTACGGGATGATGTCAGAGTATCTGCCTGTGGATTGAAGCTCAAGAAAAAGCTGATCATGCAGCAAGATTAGAGCCCAAAACACACAATTTGTACAACCAAAAAATGGTTAAAGCAGAAGAAAGTTAATTTTTTGAAATAGCCAAGTTAAGTCCTGACCTTAATCTATTTTATAGCTATGTTGTGGATGGTCCTGAAGTGGGCAGAACATGCAAGGAGCCCACCAGCATCCCCGAGTTGAAGCTGTTTGCAAGGAGAAATAGGTTAAAATTATTTCAAGCCGACATGCAGGACTTATAAACTGTTATTGGAAACATTCAGTTGCAGTTATTGCTGACCAAGACGAAGGGGGGAATACCATTTTCTAAAAGTAAAGGTTCACATACTTTTACCATACACAAATACTTTTGGATCATTTATATATCTATATATAGATAGATATATAATGTTTTAGATCATATTTATGCAGAAATATTGAAAATTTAAAAAGATTCGCAAACTTTTAAACATCCATGACTTTGCCCATAATAAAATCTCCTTTCCTTTATTTCCTTCCTGTTTATGTATCTGTTTATTTGCAATGGAGAGGTTTGATGCACAGTGGCATTTCTCTATGTTAAATATTAGTCTTAAATATATTCCTTTGTACTTTAATTTTTCTAATATGTTTTAGGCATTGATTTCTCTCCATGCATCTTTTAGATTTAATTCTTGGACCAATTCAAAAAATGCAGTTGGTAATGTTCTCTTTTCATGGTTTTTCTTCTTTCCGGTTTTAGGCAACTTTTTGCAAATACTTCCCCAGCTTTTCTCCAGAATCAGAGAGTAAACAACTTCTTTCAGACTCTGTCTTCAGAAGATTTACATTCTCATAGTAAGAAACTCTGATTTTTGTATTTTGTTATGAATTTGTACACAAGTTTTCTATTTCGAAGCATATTTGATCGTTATGCCAGTTAAAATTATAGGGTTTGAATGTTATCTCAAGTTGTCGATCAGTTCATTTTTATTAGGTGTTCTTGGTGTGTTACTTTCAGGATAGTTGTTAATGGGTTCCCTCTTTTAATTGTATGTATTGTAACTTGGCTCATGCAACCAATCTTTCACCTTCTATAACCCTCTGGACTCAAAGTATCCTATTAGCATCACATTTCTGTTGAGTGCAGCATTTAGATTATATATATGTATGCATAGGAAACAAAGACAAATGTTGGGTTATAGCAGAGAAGGAGATTGTGTTACCTGAAATGATACAGAGATCTGCAGTGAAAAGAAGTGAAAGAGAATGATTAAACAAACTACCTCCTATTTGCACAGCCATAAAATACAACCTTATTTTTTTATATTCTTACATTCATGCATTCATTCATTCACCGTCCAACTTGACTTGACACGATTCTGGGTGGCTTACAAAGTTAAAAGTCAATAAAACCATGAACAAGAAATATTTCTAATAACAGTAAAATTACAATTAAAAAGATGGGGAGGAATTGAGCAGGATGCTCAGAGGGGAAGTGAACTCTTCTCTTAATCAATATGATACAGTCCGATGGGGCCCTAAACCAACTGGCAGAGCCAAATCTTCAAGCCTTACAGAAGGTCAGAAGGATGGGAGTGGATCTTTCTTCAGGGAGCAAGAAATTCCAAAGGGCAGGCACCATGGCAGAAAGGTCTTTTCTCCTCAGCCCCATCAGCCAATATTTCTTGACCAATGGGGCCTCCAGCATGCCCCTTCTGCCAGAATGGGTGGGGTAAGCCAGTCCCATTGGGTAAGAAACCCTCCCTTTTTATGACCCTGTAATCCCTTAATTCAGGGTAGAGTCAGGGCGACTGAATGGAGCTGAGCTTTTACTGGCTGGATGCTCTTCCTGATGCCATGCAGCGTTTGTAGCAGATATTTTTTCCTTGCGGCCTAGCAGAGAAACATCTGCGGCTACCTAGAATTGAACCCTCAACCTTCTGAGTAGGAGGCAAGCGTCTTCACCACTATGCCACCATGGGGTGAGACAGTTCCTCAGCCTAGACCCATGTCATGCAGTACTTTAAAGGTGATAACCAACAGCTTGAATTGAATCCAGAAGCAACTGGTGCAGTTCATGGAACAGCAGTGTAACATGGGCCCTCTAGGGGCCCCAAGAACTTCCCGCACCACCAGTTGCAGCTTACAAATGCTCTTCAAGGGTAGCACCAAGTAGAGGACATTGTAGTAGTCCAAACATGAGATAACTAGGGTTTGAGGGCCTAAGTGGAAGGACTCCCAGTCTAGGAAAGGGTGAAACTGGCACATAACATAGAGTTGTGCAAAAGCTCTCGTAACTGCCATATGCTCTTCTGGGTCTATCTGGGATAGTGCAACCCCATCTAGAACTAAAAGTCCTTGATCTTGAAGCTCCATGCACCTAAAGCCATTCAGTCTTGCTGAAGCCAGTTATCCCCTATCCAGACCCCCATGACTTTGCTTCTCAGAAGATTGCAAAAGGGGATCACATGACCCCTTTGGTGAGTCATTTGCCAAGCATCTGAATTTTGTTCACTTGACCATGGGGATGCTACAACGGTTATAAGTGTGAAAAATGGTCATATGTCACTTTTCAGTGCCGTTGTAACTTTGAACAGTCACTAAACGAACTGTTGTAAGTCGAGGACTACCTTTATAGATAAGATGCAGGTAATTTACTGAATCATGTGACTTATTTTTCCTAAATTGGATGCACTGTTGACTTAAGCTCCAAACTATGAAGTCATCCAAATTGTGTGTATATCAGCTTGTATGAAAATCAAATGAATTATTAAGTGAGAATATATGAAATGAACACTAACATAATGCTTACAAGTAGTCTTTGTCTTATGACCATTCATTTAGTGACCGTTTGAAGTTACAATACAACTTCAACAGAAAGAAAGTAACTCATGATTTGTCCTTGCACTTATGACCATTGCAGTGTTCCTATGGTCACATGGTTGCAGTCTAGGCACTTGGCAGTCAGCTAATACTTACAACAATTCATGTGATCACCATTTGTGACCTTTACAACTGACCTTCAGCAAGCAAACTGAATAGAGAAGGTCACAAATCATGCTCATGTGATGATGTGATTTAACAACCACAACAAAAATATCATAAAGGGGTCCAATTGTGCAATGCCTCACTTAATGACCACCCCAGTTAATGACAAATTTTCCAGTCCCAATTGTGATCATAAGTCAAGGATTACCTATATATAAAAATACCTCAACTTCTTAATGGATGCTAATTTATTAGGAAAGCTACATTCTGTGGTAGCACATAATTGATATCTGATTTCAAAATGATAAGCAGGGTCATCCCTATAAATACTTGAGTGGAATACCAGGAAGAAAAAGCAGTGCTGTAAGCTTGACCAGAAAGTTGAAAAAGATTCAGAAGAAGATAATGCCAAACCACTTCTGCAGACAAGAAAACTAGGTGGACATGCCCATGATGTTGGCAGATGTTTGATAAAGACTTTTCTTTTTTATTAGGAAAATCCCACAATTACTTATTAATTACAAATACATTAAAATACACATTTTTTTCATTGTAGCCTTCTAGTATATATGTTTCATTTGGCATGCCTATAAATGCTGTTTAGAAGTATTATAAATACTGTCTTCCTGTGAGCATTGCATTGAGTATTGCTAATAAGCATTGATTTCTGCTGACGGCAGCTGTTAGAATTCACTTGTTCTAACTTCAGATGTTCAGATTTTTGTACGTCTAGTTCATTGCTCTACTTAAGCCTTTAAAATAATTATATTTTATTGTTTAATGACTGTTACTCTTCAGATAACTACCAGTCTTCCCTGAAGACATCTAACATGCCAGAACATTTCAAGGAGGATAGCTCAGAAGCCTCAAGCCAGGAAGAAGGTTTGTTCCAAGATTAAATGAATGAAAAGTTCTTTCTGAGTTGTATTTTGAGGTTTCTCAATAATGTATCTTTGCTTTGGAAAGGTGTAAAAATGATGCTAATATAAGATAGTTTCAGATTTTCTTCTTCTTTTTTAACCTTTTTTCACCTGCTTCTGAATTCTGTTGCTTGCTACTATTTTTTCTGTTCTTTTCATAGAGTTGTTTACACCAAAGGGGAATAATGTGATAAATATATATGTATGTTTTAAGTAGAAGATGCTCAAGTCTAAAAATGTTTAGAAAGTAAAAACCAAAACATTACATCGTTCAGTTTTTAAACTGAATGTTGGTTATAAGAAAGTTACATTTACCAGAATAAATATAGGTAATTGCAAAAGATACTAATTAGCAATTGAGTTGATTACTAAGTTACTAAATGCATTACTTTATAGTACTTCAGGTATTGCAGTCATGATAATATAATAAAAACATAATTCTGTAATATTTTATTTGAAGGAATTTGTATGATATTGTATAATAAAGCCAGTATAATGTAATATTTAACTAAAAGCACAATACTTTATTTTCTATCTAGATATGATACAGCACCCAGTGATTCATAAGAAACATAATGGGAAATGTCCTGTTGCTAAGTAGGTGTTAAATGTTTTCTTTTCATTTAAACTAGTGTTTGATATTTGATTCATTAGATGAATTTAAAGTTACTTTCATAACTTGCTAAACCTGGATAAATTTGGGAGTTGTTAAAATAGGAGCTATTGTTATACAAATGATCTGATGGCTGAGTGACTTTGGGCCGATCATTCTCTCTCAATCCAACCCACCACACAGGTTTGTTGCTGTGGGAAAAATAGGAAGCTATATGTACGTTTGCCACCTTGAATTATTTATAAAAATAAAGGTGGGATATAAATACATTTAAATTTTCATGAGAGTACAGAGATTAAACAGTTAGGCATCATTGGAGAATCCTGTTTTGAAATATAATTCATAATGTAAACTTGATAGTTGCAAATAATAGCTGCCCAATGGAGCCCAGGCTAGAACATACGGATAGTCCTTGACTTACGACCACACTTGAGTCAAAATTTATGTTGCTAAGTGAGACATTTGTTCAGTGAGTTTTGCCCTATCTTACAGCCTTTCTTGCCACGGTTGTAACGTGAATCTTTGCAATTGTTAAATTAGCTTCCCCGTTGAGTTTGCTTGTCAGAAAGTTGTAAAAGGGGATCACTTGACCCTGAGACGCTGCAGCTGCCATAAATCTGAGTCAATTGCCAAGTGTCTGAATTTTGAACATATAACCATGGGTATGCTGCAATGGTCATAAGTATGAAAAATGGTCAAGTCACTTTTTTCAGGACCATTGTAAATTTGAACTATCATTAAATGAACTTGTCAATTGAGGACTACCTGTACTTAGCTTGTTTTCAATATAATATATTATTAAAGCTAAGAAGTTCTAGAAGTATTCTTTAAAATTGAAGAAATTAAATCAAATCCATCATTTCATATCAAAGTCATAATTTTGTTCTGTCGAAATGTAAATTTTATACCGCTCTGTGCTTATGCTCTATTCCAGGAACCTTTCTGGTTTTCATAATTAATATCAAAAAATGCCTGGAATGTTACAGATACAGCTAAATTTTTTGATTGGACATTGGTATTTTTGAAAGTTTTATTCTGTTTAAAAAACTGAGAACTTCAAGTACCAAGTATTCTGTAATTGCAGAATATAAATTTAGACTGAGAATAAATTTCGTTGTAATTGCCATGAATTATACTCAGTGAATCTTTTATTGTAAGTACTATGTTATTCTGTTAAACTATATGCTCTGGAACTATGTGGGGGAATAAATCAGACAACTGGCTATGACAGCCATATTTGACACCATCCAAAGGAGGCATAGGAACTTTTTCTCAACCAGCACATGCACTATAATATTAATGCATAAGGAACCAAACTTCATGTTTTAGGCAATATTAATTAATATTAATTTTAGGCAATATTAATAATATTAATTGTATAATTTATACTGTACCATTCTCTGGTAAGCAAGTTGACTAATAAAATTTCAAAGGACGTAAATTTAAAAACTTACATTAGAATCAAGACTGAGTACATCGAGGCCTAATTTATCTCTTAAAAGTAGTTTTGAAATCTCACTTTTACAAAATAAAATTGAACTGGTATTTAGACACTCTGCATCTCTGATAAGATAGACAATGGCTATAGTATTTCTTCAAATGGGCATTTACATACATACAATATTTCTCTTTCCCTGATATAGGCAATTTCTTTTGAAAGGTATTTCCTATGCTGATATTTCAGGCCTACCCATATTGGTTAGTGAAGCAACTGTTGTGAATGAATGAGATAAGAGTAGGTCTACTATAATAAAGGTCAGCTGAGGATCATTCTGAAATAATCATCTGCACAAGTCCAAAGATAATCACCCAAAGCTCTATAGTCAAAAGATAAGCAGCAGTCATTTTTCTAAAGGGAAATATACTTTAGGTCTACAATTCTTAAACTGTTTGACCCAATTACCCTCTTTCTTAGTCTCAAATAATGCTCCCATTTTAAAAAAATGGAAAAACAAAATAAAACACAAATGTCTTGGCAGCAGTAGCCCTAAACTGGATGCTTTGCCCCAGGATATGCCTAATTTATCCTCAATAAGAACCACTGGTTTGGATGGTTGAAAAGTCAGCAATCTGTTTAATTATAGTTTCTTATTATTCATTTTATAACAGCACTATTAATTCCAGATGTTCTTCACTGGATGGTTTTGACATAACACATGCTGAATATAATGGTGTAGGGGACTGGAGAAGAAAAGGCTGGGCTCTACAGCAGCATCCAGAGCATTGCACAATACTTGATCAGGTATTCTGTTTTTTTCATCCTAGAAAACCTATGCAAGAAAATGACAGCAAAACTTCATATAAAGAGACATATCTCTGAAACTTATTGAATTGATTGGTTTCATTTTAAATATTAGCTTTTTCCAGTTGAAATTCGTTATCTCCTCTTTAAGGTGGGAAGATAATGCAGATAACTTCCCACGCTATTTAAGTTGGGTAGGAGATGTGTGCAAGTTATTTCATAAATAAATAAAAGGGAAGTAGACTAAATTAGAATTAAAGTAGAAGCATTTCAATCCGTTTCCTCCTCTTCTTTTTTGCTAGAAAATAGCAAGTTAAAACATTTAAATATGTGAATCTTTTTCTGTTGTTTTTTTAACTTGGGCAGTGCTATTTCTTATCTGACACGGGGTGACCTCTCCCTCAGCATAGCTAATTTTTATATGTGGTTTGTGGATTGGATGGTGCCTATTTCTCTATTAAATTAGATTTGCTATGGCTATCCTCCAGTGTTCTAAGCTAAATGATTCCTACAATCTGTCATTTCACTAGTATTTATTTGAAGCTATAAAATCTTTTTGTAGCTTTCTCTTGCATAGATCTGCAATTTAAACAATAACTTTACTATTTATAAACATTAAATTCATGAATATCCAAAGAGGTTGAATTGGAAACAATTGTATTCTGAAAATATATGTCCAATTAATATATGGTAAATAAATGTCTTAGTACACCTGGCAATATTAAGCATATGGCCTGGTGATAATTCACCTAGAAACATATGATGAGAATTTTTGTTTTCATGAAAGCACTGATTACTGTTGAAGTTTTCATAATTATTTACTCTCAGTGCCATATGGTTTATCTTTCTGATGTGATTAAATTTATAATTTCAAAATTGTAAGCAGGTTAAACATGTTAAATAAAACATAATCACTCTTCTGTTCTTCTTACACACATACACTCTGTGGCTGAACTGCTTATTTCATATGGTATATGAGACATATACAAACATGTTACAAACTTCAGTCTGAAAAATGACACCCAACTTTTGTTACTCAAAAATAGAAGAATGACTTTCAAAGATTGAAAGAGGAGAGATGATATTATGTGTCTTTTTAAGATATTATGTATCATTGTTTCAGATTGTATCTAAATCCTCTAGCACGGATACCAGAGGATAAATATTTTTCATTCATATGATACAAAGTAGAGAGGTTTGCTGTGCATGCATATATATATATATTTGTTTTTTCCAAGATTTTTCACGGGTATATGTGTGCAAGGTTATTTTTTTCAGGAATACCCCGTGTAATACATATAAATATATATACTGCAATATCCCAATTGCAAATTTATATATTATATT
>JANHFK010001469.1:205506-216518 GCA_036250565.1 Sibynophis collaris
GACAGTGAGAAGTTGTGCTGGTTTACCCATTTCATGATTTCAAGTTGGAAGTTCATTTAGCTTGCTCCAAACATCTCTAATTTAAATAGAAGTTTCTTGAGTGTTTTAGGGGTACATAGGAAGAAATAACATATTTTTCCATTGCCTCAAATTATTTCCAAAAAGAAGGTTTGGCTCTGAATGTACAAGGAAAACAATGTTGGGTCTGATATCCCCATGTACAGGTTACCAAGGTTTGTGTGTTAGTTGTCATCCCAACAATTAATTTCTCTCAAATTATCTTGCTGTATTGCAAGGATGTACCACATGACTTGTTACAATGGGTAGGTCATACAAATCTAATTTTAAAAACATTGGTTTTAGATTGTGGAAAAGATGTCTTAGAAACACAAGTGTGCAAACAACAGTTCACCATACGTCACAATATCATGTATCACCCTATCCTCTGATCTGCAGCTTTCATATGTAGTGACCAACACTTGAGCCATGGGGAGCAATAACAGTATTAACAAAAGGGTATCTACTCTTACACAGAATGCGATAACAAGCTATATCTTATTTTTTCCACAGATCAAGAATTCACTGCGATCAACACAGGGATGATGTACAGTTTCTCTCTTAAATAATAATATTTTCTCCCAGAGAAGCAGTTACATTTTTCAAAGTGCCTTGGATCAAAACAGCTCAAGAGTTGCTTTCTCTCACAGGTCCTTTATTACAATCGGCAAAGAATTTGCTCTGAGCCTCTTGAAGTTAAACAAGCAGTTCCAAGGCAACTTTTTTTCCCCCAGAGTTGTATTCATTGTTGTGAGTCCACAAGAAAGCTACTTTCATGCCATGGAAGAATTGCTGCATTCACTGTTACTTAATGAATGAATGATCTCTTCTTGCTGTTCTGTTTAGTAGCGTGTTTTAATAATTTTACTTGGATTTTATTATGGAAACGTAATTGACATAAAGCACTTTGCTGGCTTGCTTTTTTAAACTGCAAATGGAACAGAGTTTCTTGAAGATAAACAGCTTTAACAAAACAGTAAATAAATTATGGTTGCTGACCAGAATAGTATGCAACTGTAGACAGGATTTACAGACTTCAAATAAAGAGTACAATTAATTTAGGAAGAAATAAATGTAGCAGTAAAATAGAAATACCAGAATGCTAAAAAGTTAAATACACTATCACTAAATTGTATAACGACTATGTACATTTAGCATGGAGGGAAACTGGTTGCCTAGAACTTACTGGAACTAATTTGAGGATTAGTCACTACAGTGTTTGGAATAAATAGAGACTAAAATAGCTCATTATAGACAGCAATTAGATTCACACATTGTTTTAAGTCATTGACTGTCGTCTTGTGCAAATCACAACTGGCCAAGTTCATGTAATATGCAAAGCCATAAATTGTGATTTAGAAACTGCAATGGCTGAGTTCATAAAACATGCCAAGCCAAAATAAACAAGGGTCTCTTATGTTTTAGCCTTCTGGGTGAACCAGTAATTTTGCATTATTAGACATTTACTGAAATTATTCATCTTGCTTTCTCGGTTTATATTTAAAGTGTGCCACATTCATTCTGAATCATTAATATACCTAGATCTTTGTAATTATTTCTTTAGATGCTTTTTTCCCCTTGGTTTTTATTTTTACTCCTTTATTTTGTAATGACATTTCTCCTCAGTGACTTTTTACTATCTACATGCAACATATAATGAGGATGGGGCTTCAATTCTGCATTTGCAGCCATCAATTTTTTCCAAGCTGCAGAACCTGTTAAAAAATATCCCGAAATGCCTGATCAAAAAGCAGTATTTCTTTAGAGCCCTGTTTTTTAACCTTGACATTTCCTGGACTTCAATTCCTGGAATTCCTCAACCAGGGCTCAGACATCTTAAAAGTTGCAAAAGCTGAGAGATGTTGCTCTGGAGATAGAAAACTAGCTGCATTTGAATGAACTGTTTCCCCCACCCTTGGTTCTCATGGAACTTCCTTCTCATAGCCTCCTAACTTCACAAATCCTATTAGAAAAACCCTGCCTGAGGTTAATCCCCACACAATCTCATTTCCCCCTTGGCACCACAGGTGAATAACACCGATTTAAACCTTGCTGTTCTCTGCATTAGGCAGCAGTTTGCTTTCTATTTCATTCAAAAGAATTCAAGGAGTATGGGGGAGAAATGTTCTGATAGAAATAACAAGTACTTTTGTTTCCTCTGACCTAAAACCAATTGCTTGCTTCAGAGGGTTAAGGGCACAGGTGCGATCTCCATTACATAAAAATGCCTTTAAAAGGAAGAGTTGGGATACTTAAAATAGCATGAAGGCTTGACTCTTCCTCTGCCATTTCTCCACAGCAAAGGTCATTTTATGTCTTCCTTTCCCTCTCCAGTGGTAATGTGATCAAGTCCGTTTTTGACTCCTGACAGCTGCTTGGACCAATCCCTGTACTTTTCTTGGGAAGATTTTTCAGAAGTGATTTGCTTTTGCTTGCTTCACGAGCTTGAGACAGTATGACTGGCCCAAGTTCACAAAACTGGCTTTGTTCCCAAGATGGAATTAGAACTCGGGGCTTCCAGGTTTCTAATGACCAGTATTCCAAATTGAGTCTTTTGGTAACATGACCAAAGGGATATCCACACTTACCAATTAAATTGTTTCTGTTCTGTGATAGGTGACAACTTAAAGCAGTTTAAGCAAAATTGGTCCAGACTAAAATAGACAATTTGTTAAACATGCAGCTGCTGGATTATAAGTAATTCTAGAAGCCGATTGGATAACAAAATAAGACATCCCCTGATAATAAGCTTTTGAGCGCATGACAATAAGGCCAAGTGCTTATTTCAGGGATCAAAAAAATATAAGACGGTCTTATTTTGGGGGGGAAATGGTATTATTTTGGAAATGGTGCAGAAAAATATGCATGGAGGATGCTTTGAAGGTGAGTAGAAAACCACTAGAAAATCAGATGCTTCTCTCCAGAAATCATTGCTGTCTGGTTCTGTTGATGGGATGAGCAATAAATCCAGATGTGTCCTTAGTTGAGTAGAATGTTTACATAATTGAAAAACTAAAGACTATTTTAGTAGCCACTATACAATCCCTAATAGTTTTCTGCAATCACATTGATGGAATAAAGAGTAGGTAAACAAAGGCATGTTTTTAAGGTGTGTGTGTGTGTGTGTGTTATAAAATGTGCCTGTTGTTTAAGACAGCTTGAACATCGTGAGCAGGATGTGTTTTTCTTTTGCCAGAATTTATACACATTTGTATACATACCGATATAGGTTTTTCTATAGAATCAATACAGTATATGTTGATTGTCCAATTTTAATAAGATACCTACCAAAATGTTTCACCAGTTCTCCCTCACTTTTAGGCTATGTTCCTCCTTCGTATGCATGCATGATTTTTTTTCTCTCACAGAGGGAATTTCAGAGAAACTGGTGACTTCTTATTTCTTTGCACCTGTTCTCACAACATATTTACTCAATGGTTAATTTATCCTTGAACCTACTCCCTTATTTTAATGTGTCCATCTGACATACAGAACCAACGGCTAATCATAAAGGCTGAGTTCATAGATTAGAACATAGTAAGTCATAATATGGCTGTGTTGGCTAGTTAGTAGGGCAGTGTGTCATGTGAACCCAACCTGTGTTGTAGTTCAGTTTGGCAACAGGAGGAACTATTAAAAATTATTTATTGTAGGGAAATAGTATTCATGGCAGCTGTGAAATCCAGTGCCACTTCTTCAAGTGTAAGTTGCCTCTTCAGAAATATTTGTACATTACTTTAAAGGTTGTCTTACGTTAGATCTGGGTGTAATCTAGTTTAGCCCTTAGATCTGGGTGTAATCTAGTTTAGCCCTTCAGGTGGCAGTAAAGTCTTCATCCAGCACAGACAGCCTCTTCTGCATCCTTCAAAGGATTTGCCTGAATAATATTTACATTTTTCTGCATCTATCAGGTTTAGCATAAGCCTTGATTTTGACATGAAACATTCATTATAAAGGCTGGAAGTGTGCTTCTTGAAATATTGTTGGACTACTATACATAGTGAAGGATGCTGGCAGATCCTTTGAAAATTATAATTCAGCAACATATGAAGAGTCACAGGTTCTACATCCCTGAGTAGAAACTTAACATAAAGGAATAATACCTTGAAACACTTTAAACTCAAAATTAATTGTTCCCCCCTGTAAAACAAAACAAAACAAATCCACTATATTTTTAAAAAACCTGTCGTATTTTGAAACTGCAGTTTTCTATGCATAGGGAGATTTCAATTTTGTTCCTTCAATGAAAAAAATAATTAAATGTCCTTTCTGTGTATTCTGAAAGTTCATTCTTTCACGTAACATTTCCTGCCATCTCTTGTCTGCCTCTCTAGATTAATATCAATAATGAGTCTATGTATATGTGTGAGTGCAAGTACACACAATAATACTTAAAGGGGCTAGCCCTATCATGAGAATGGAAACATTCTTCTGAAATGGCATTAAAAAAAGTAAGAGTTATTATTTTATTTTTATTACCCTGCTGAGGTTTTCTGACAATTACAGTGTGCCAAAATAAACTTGTCTAGGTTTGGCCCATAATGCACCTTGCATAGAAACAGACCTCCTTCTTCTTATCTCTAAATTAAACCAGATCTGTCTCCTTGTAGCAGGAACTAGGAGACAGCTGAGCATATTTGCCCTTTTGATTTACTCAATGCCTACAGTGATATTACATTGGAAAGGTAAAATAGAGCTAGTCCTAATCGTGCTGTGTGGTGTGTGGTGTGCCACTTACCAATTGAGTAAAGTATGCATCAGAGGGACTTGCTGGTCTTAACTCCTTCGAATCTAGAGCAAGTACATCTGTAAGTTTTATTACTGTATAAGGAAGATAAAAAAAATATCTCTGCAGTCATCAAAATACTCAAGAAAAGTACTTTTTAAAAAATCTAGCTAGCAGTTCATATTAACTAATCTACTCACACATTGTTCTACAACTAGCAATAGCAATAGCACTTAGACTTATATGCCACTTTACAGTGTTTTATAGCCCTCTCTAATCGATTTACAGAGTCAGCATATTTGCCCCCAACAATCTGGGTCCTCATTTTACCCATGTTGGAAGGCTGAGTCAACCTTGAGCAGGTAAGATTTGAACTGCTGAACTGCAGCTAGCAGTCAGCTGAAGTAGCCTGCAGTACTGCACTCTAACCACTGCGCCACCTCGGCTCTTTCTTTTTCTCTAAATAACTTTCTCTTATATTAGTGGGCAACCAGTTTCTGCTGAACATCAGATCCCAGCAGCTCTGCTAACCATGGACAATGATAAGAGATTCTGGGAACTGAAGTTTAGTATCTGGTTACCATTCTCGGGTGTTCAAGTAGTATTGTATAATGTGAAGAACATAATCATATTCAGCATTCTAACTTTAGACTTGGAGAAAATATCCAAGTTTGGGGCAGAACCTGTAAGAAGATCTTTTTAACTGAACTCTTTGGTTGGCAAAGCAGAAGCTCAGCCTGTAAACTGCAGCCAAAATCTGTATGCCATTCCCAAGAGGGAATCACGAATATGAAAAATACATATGACTTATTTTGTGGTAAAGTGAAAGTTTTAGAAGGGGAAAATTATACCGTTTGACTAGGGAAGAGTCGATCCCCAAATGCTAAGCAGAGCTGAGGGTTGCAAGCATGCAAGTCACTTACTTTCAGACAGCACAATTGACAAATGCTAACACGTCGTCATTGGAACAAGTGAATTGAACCTTTTAGGCTTCAACCGACTTCAGTTTTATCATCTTAATCCTTTTGTAATGCTAAGCCATCTGACTCTGGTTGCCTCCGGACTAAAGAGGGAATGAAGAAACAAGGATTCAGTTTGGCAGGATTGGGAACTTCTTTGCAAAAAGCGACCCGCCATATTCAAATTCTGTCATACGATAGGCATACTTTTAAAGCACTTTTATGGTAGGGGCCTGTCTAGAAATGCAAATAATGAGAGAAAAGTTGCTATGAGAGCACACAGATCTCCAGCTCTGAATTATGGTGATTCCCTGGCCTGCCTCCAGCCATGCCTTTGCCTTCCCAGATCTGTTATACTTCAGGAATGTGTGACACGCAGTTACAATGGGCGGATATTGTTTCCTGCTTGCTAACAATCCCTAAATATACACGGAGGTGCTGACAATCGATCTCCATGCTCATTTGTCACCGAACTAAAGTCCTTGTCTTGCAAATATGACATTCTGAAGGCCACCAAGGATGCCCGGTTACTGAAAACAGACACTAAATGTTTGAGTGTGAACTCATGCCCAAAAAGGCCAGCCTTTTTTCCTATCGCTCTCACTCTGAGAATCTCATGCGATGGCCCCGATGTGGCATTTCGCACCAGCTCAGTTTGCCTTCTTTTCCATGGGCAATTGCCAAACAGGTGGCTGTATACTTTAAAATGTATTCAGTCAAACCGCTAGAAATATGAAGGCGAGGCAGCTCATCTGCAGCAAGCAAGAAGGCAACCTTTAAAGCATGGTGGGAATTTGAGAATTAAAAAGATAAGCCTCTCCCAAAATGGCTGCCCCAGAGAGGGAGCCACTAGGCCCCAAATGGTTGCCATACTGGATCAAGCTTCTTGAAAACGAAAAAAATAACAGAACCGAATATCAGAGTTGGAAGGAACCTTGAAGGTCTTCTAGTCCAACCCGCTGCTCAGGCAGGAAATCCTGTACCATTTCAGACAAATGTTTGTCCAATCTCTTCTTAAAAACTTTTTAAAAAAAGAAATGGATCGAAAAGCAAACTGGTATCATTCTTCCTAGTATTCTCCTGTTGATCTCTGCTTACCTTTTTCTAAGCAGGTAAGCACCCCAAACCAAGCAAACAAACCCTTTTAGCCCATCCTTTTAATTTTTTTAAAGAACGCCTTTGGAGCCCGATGCATTCTGGTCAATACAAATGATTCCGCAGGCTTGGGTTTTGTCTTGTGGCATTTTAACTGAATATTGTTTTAATTAAAAGCCCTTTAAAACATGAAATGAAGTGGGACAGAGGACGATGAGAAGAGCTTGCCAACATGTTTGCTGACAGGCACCCTGTGGCCTATTTATTGTCTTTTTATATATATATACAAAAGCCTGATGTTATTTATCTGAAATTTGGTAGGCTCCACCTTATGAATTTTTTTTTACAAAACCATCCCGTTCTGCAGAAATGGACATACAGTCGGTATTTATTAATTACTAAGCCTTTAGAAAAACAAGGGAAACTGTGGCATTAATCCTGTAGAAGCCCTCGGACTGAGCTGACATGCTGTTCAAGCCAGCAAAGTATGTTCTGGATTGCAGAGAAGCCACAGAAACTCCTGTTCAGGGCACATCTCAACTAGGAATGTCAAAGCCATCCAATCTTTGTGAGTTCCTATATTACATTAGTCTGCTCTTCTTACGTTCCTGTGCTTACTGAAGATTCGTTATCCATCAGATTTCACTCTCCCCTAAAAATTGTGATGCAATTCTTGGCAACTGAAAGGCATCAACATGCTCTAGTCCAAATATATATTAGAAGGGTTTTTTTTACAAGAATAAATAACAGAGAAACAGTGTTGGAAGGGACCCTGGAGGTCTTCTAACCCAACCCGCTGCTCTGGCAGGAACCCTATACCATTTCAGGTAAATGGTTGTCCAATCTCTTCTTAAAAGCCTCCACTGTTGGAAGACCCACAAGTTCTGGAGGCAAGCTGTTCCACCGATTAATTGTTCTGTCAGGAAATTTCTCCTTAGTTCTAGGTTGCTTCTCTCCTTGTTTAGTTTCCATCCATTGCTTCTTGTCTTGCCTTCAAGTGCTTTGGAGAATAGATTGATACACACACACACCCCATCAGGGATATTTTGGAGAGAATTTTTTAAAATCTCATAAGACAGTCAGGAGTAGGAACCGCTGAAAGACATGTAGTTCTCAAGTGAACAGATTTATTCATTCCTAAGATGAATTTCCTCATGAGTTTTCCACTTCTCTGATTCTTAGTGGAGAATTTCCCTCTATCTTCTCAGGGCTTTCAAGTAAAACAAAAGCATTTTGATAACAAGCACCGAGGCATCTCTGACTTGAATTTTGACATTTGGGAAAGCTTAGCTATCTCACACAATAATGTACTCAGCCAGGCGATAACATTTCAGCATGAAGGAAATTGCCAATGCTGGGTCCGGCCCACTGTGTGCTGTGGTGTTTCTTTCAAATGTGTCATTTTTTTATCTGGGGAGGGAGAAAAAGAATGTGAAAAAGAAAAAAAGAAAAATGTGACTTTTATAAAGAGAAGCAAACACAATCTTGGAGTAGATCAATCTGGCAAGGAAAGGCTAGTAAAAAAGGATGATGATCATAATTACGATGACGACGATATCATAAAAGTGAGAAAAAAAACCTCAACTTCAGTGGAACACTATGGCTTGAAGCATTTTTTTCTTCACCATCTGATAACATCTCAAAGGCCCTTTTCTCTACAGCATTTAGCTGCTACCTTTGTCCAAAAGTTAATTTTTCTATTATTATTTTTTATGGACTGGTAATGTAGCTACAACAAATGGAAATGCCTGTAGCATCACTTGCAGTCTTAGCCAGTTCCTGAGATGCACACACTGTATTAAAGTTTTCTTTGAGACAAAGGACCACCTAAGTATTGCTGCCTCTGGTTTCAGCAAAGTAACGGGGAGGATGTGAGAATTATTCATAGGGACCCAAGTGGGTTGTTATATCTAGATATTTATAGCAAAGGTAACAACATGACCAAGCCGATGCAGCACCTTCTAGCTACAGGTGGTCCAAATCAATGGGAGTTAGGAGTTGGGAGTTTCCCATTCTGGACATGGTGTAAGAGTACGGATTGATCCCATAGACATGGTAGTGGGATAGAGCACACCTTTTAAATCGAATTTTGGGACACAGAGAATACATAGACATGCCAGGGACACCCAGTGCTATCTACTGATGGAGAAGATGAGGCTGAAATTTCTAACCTTCTTTATTTAGTGCAGTTGACTAAAATCGCTATCTTAGTTCTATCAGAAAAAAAATCCAGCCTGAAAGAAGGTAAAGGGTGGACTGGCCTTAGCAGACGACATTGCCTTAAAACCTGTCAAGCAAGTCAAGTATAGGTAGGCCTCGACTTACAACCACAATTGAGCCCCAAATTTCCATTGCTAAGCCAGACAGTTATGCGAGTTTTGCCCCATTTTATGCCCTTTCGTGCCACCATTGTTAAGGGAATCACTACGGTTGTTAAGTTAGTAACACAGTTGTTAACTGAATCTGGCTTCCCTATTGACTTTGCTTGTCAGAAGATGATCAAATGACCCCGGGACAGTGTAAGGGTAATAAATACCGTGTTTCCCCGAAAATAAGACAGGGTCTTATTTTCTTTTGACCCCCGAAATAAGCGCTTGGCCTTATTTTCAGGGAGGTCTTATTATTTTTGAGGTGCAGGAGGCAACGAGCGTGATCACTCATGGTTGCTGCTGACACAGCCGCTCGTCAGCTGTTTGCCCCCGAGGCTGTGCACGCGCTTTCAGCCATGCTTCCCAGGACTCTGCACCATGCCTTCAGCCCGGCCATGTCAGTGCGACTGGATGTCCCGTCACCACCATCGCCTCTCTGTTCTTCACTAATGGCTTTTGCAGCAGCTATTAGCGTGACAAAAGGGATGCGGTGGCTAGGGTTGCAGGAGCGGCCATTAGGTAAGGGCGTGTGGGGTGCATGGGGCATGTTCCCCCCTCCATTCCCTCCTCCGGCCTCGCCTCCTCACCTCGGGTTGTTTACGCGGCAAGCAACCCGAGGAAATGGCGGGGACCGGCTGCACATGCGTTTAAATATTTTCGGGGAGAGCTTATTTTAGCGCATGCTCTCAAAAGCCTGTTTGGGCTTATTATCCGGGGAGGTCTTATTTTGGGGGAAACAGGGTACATGCCAGTTGCCAAGCCTCCAAATGTTGATCATATGACCAATGTCGATCACATGGGGATGCTGCAATGGTGGTGTGAAAAATGGTCATCCGTCATTTTTTTCAGTACAATTGTAACTTCAGACTGTCACTAAACAAATGGCTGTAAGTTGAGAACTACCTGCAATGCATATTATTTGCCTCTCACTTTTTCAATCAATACCAGCTGAAGCTTCGGTCTGCAACTGTTCTCATCCTTGTCTGTGGGTTTTCCAAATAGGTCCTTGCATCCATCACTCAGAATATACTGAATGCCGAAGGAGTAAACCTGGAGCCCAGATACATAGGATCAGGCTGGAATTTTACTGAAGATCTGATTTAACAGCATTCATCACAGAACTAATGTTGTTAATGGCAAAAGCCACTGGAAAATAATGCTGCATCCAGCTTTGAATCCAAGACCATCCAGGTTTCTTCATATATTGTAACCAGATAAATTGCTTGAACTTCATTAGTGAATTAATTAGAACTGCTTGGATATTTTTGACACATTGTTAGTATTAAGCAATGTTGAACATTTACAATTTATTATTTTTTTGGTATTGCCTAATGCTATGTGTTCTAAAATATTTATGTCCTGCTCTGTTTTGTCTTGGCTGACTTGACTTTAATAAATCTACTGAAAGTTTTTCATTGCTTAATTCATCATGTGTTAAACTTAGAGATGCATGAATCAGTATTCCAGAACTGAACAAACTTTAAAAATAATAATAATAACCTGGTGTACTTAATTACACTTAATTGTACTTAGTCCTGTTTAAGTTGCGATTTTACAGGCTGGCGCTGTGGGTATATTTGGTTGATCAATACATTTGAGCTTCTGCTGTTTTGTTTTGTTTTGTTGTTGTTGTTGTTGTTGTTTTAAGTTTAACTTGCTGAAACTGCACATTTTTCTCTTCCTCAAAAAGCAGACTCTGCTGATCAGCTTGATGGAGGAATGGCTAGAGCAGTGATGGCTAACCTTTTTGCCGTTGGGTGCCAAAAGCAGGGGGAGCATAGGGTCATTGTGCTTGAGCGTGCCCAC
>JANHFK010001470.1:3684-17306 GCA_036250565.1 Sibynophis collaris
AAAAAAAGGTTAAAAAATCCAACCATCAAAGAACACAAGTAGCTACCGGTATCTTAGTTCAAGAAGGCCTGTTGCATGAATGGGAATCTTTCAGAAAAAAACTTCAGATTCATTCATCCTTTCAAAACTGTAAGCACAAGAAAAAGGTTCTTATTGCAAAGATGCCTGTTACAATCTCTTTTTTTTAAAAGACATTTTTATACATAAAACCCAACCAGATTAAAATACAGGTTTTCAGTAAACGCTTCCAGGATCAGAAACATTTACTGTAGATGTGCAACTATTAGCAGGAAGAGGTATTCATAGGACCTGTTATCATGATGTTTGAATAGTCACGTTTTACATTGTGATACTGGGAATTAAAGACTATATTGCTTTAGTTTAGACGAAAAACAAACCTTTTAAAAAACTTAGTGGTAGTTAATTTACAGGTAGCAACCTGATTTAAAGGCTTTGTTCTCCCTTCCCAGTACAGCTTAGGCATCCAAGTTAAAAAGTCATCCACTTGCACGAGAGCAATAAAAAAATTAAATATTTATTCAAATAATAAGCTTAAGTTCAGGCTGCAAAGTTGGCAACGTAGCTTTTAAACACATCACAAAAGCGTGCACAAGAATGTAGGCCGAACAAAAATACTAAGCATCGTACTAGACAGCCGGTTTTTAAGAAAAGCAAAAAAATATAATCACTATACAAAATATAAAATGTATTAAACACTACCATCCACAGAACAGGGGTTTTTTTTTTTCTTCCTTTTTTAAATTGGTTATATTTTAAAAATTATTTTTGTAATTATATAGTGAATTGTAAATGATTATAGAATACCCTCCCCTTCGATTGGCAATATTCCGCTGCTCCTCAGCACACCCCATCCTGCTGAAAACTGATTTATGCCGTTTATACCATCCATAAAAAGGAAATGATTATTGGTAATGCAAAGTAAACATTGTCTTGAGCTAACAAAATCACTCCTTCCTTCCTTCACACTCTGACATGCTCTCTGTCGAAGGAAGCACTTGCGTTGTTTGCGTTAACAGGCTGTACTCCCGCGCAAAGTCCGAGGCCGTAGATTTTCCACGGAGAAGGCGACTGAATGGTACAAATGGAAAGACGGAACGTAGGTAGACATGCAACCCTCTCTTTTTGCTTCCGGGTTCAGCTCCTTGTGCATCAAGATTTTATTGCCTTTTGGAATTTCATTCAAGGCATCCAAAATTAGCGCTAGTGATAAATATACATATAGCCTCAAAAAAAAAAAAAATTAAAATATTTATTAAAAAAAAAAAAGACACAAACTGCATTTGATACCATGGGTGGGCAATGCCGGACGCTACGTGAAAGCACCTTTTAAGAAAAGAGCCCGTGCGGCGAGAGATCAGAGTCTAAAGATTCAAAATGAATCAACCGTATTGGATAACAATATCATTCTCAACTCAGAAGCTGCCTCGAGACAGCGGCGTCTTCAGTTCATGTAACAGGAAAAAGGAAAAAGGAAAAAAAAAGACAAGGGGGTTAAATTCACTCGCTCCAACCGACCTAAGGCCACCAAATTTGCAGACACAATGTGTTTCTTCTTCTTCTTCTTTTTTTTTTTACACAGTTCTTTAGGCTGTAAGATGATAAAGGAAATAGATCTGTTTTTTGTTTTGTTTTTTTAAAAAAATGAAACGAACAAACAAAAACCAAAAAAGAAAAAGAGAGAGAGAACTATTTCTTCTAGGATTAAGACGCTGCCCCGGGTGTGGGGTTTACGTTCTGAGTGGCTACTTGGGGCGCGACTTCGATGATTCGAGGTTTGTCTATAATCCTGGCAGTGCGGTTTCCCTTTTCTACAATCCCAATAATCCATGCTTGGTGACCTTCGCCGTATTTCGGAGACTTGATCTCGGCGCAGAAACGTGCGGCTTGTTCCCGGGGTAAACAGATAAGGAGGCCTCCTGCGCAAGGAGAAGGGACAGGGTTAGCTCTCGTTCACGGGTCAAATCGAAGTTGCTGCCTGGCTTGCTCGGATTTTTATTTTATTTTATATTAAATTGATTTTTAACTACTTTCTACCGATTAAACTTTGCACCGATTGTGATGGTATTCCTAGCAAGGAAGACCAGATTCCGTAACAGCTTCGTTCCCTAGGCCATCCGTCTGCTAAACTCACAAGATTCGTTTTTCTAGGCCGTGTACCACGTATACATCCAAACTAGAACGTGTGGTTTCTCTGTGTCATCTAATGTATGTGGGCATTGGCAAAATTTTGTATTTATTTATTTAGCCATGTTTATATAATGTATATTGGAGGTGGTTTGAGAGCTGAATGCAACGAAATTTCATTTTAATGTATGCCGATTAGTGGACATTCAAAGTGACAATAAAGTTATTATTCTATTCTATTCTACATTCTACTCTACTCTATACTACTCTATTCTCTACTTTCAGATGGGATCCATAGATGAAGCAGCCAGATTCAAGAAGGCTCTTTGATGGCTTTCCCTTCAACTTTGGAGACGAATTCTGAATGGAATGCCGTACGGGCAATTTCCAAACTTTTTCTATCAGTGACTTGGATCGTGTCTGCAGATGACCAGGAGAAATGGCTGAAATTTGGCAGGAGATTAACAAAATAATCTAGACAGGCCTTTGGCAGCGGGATGAAAAAGAATAGGATGGAAGTGAACAGGGAAAAATGTGAAGTGAGCCACTAGGTCAAAGTAGCTGGTAAAAAAGCAAATGCTGTCTTGGGATGGATTAATACAACGTGAAGTCCAAATCATTTACAGTATTATTCCATTCTACTTTTCCCTGATCAAACCCTCTTTGCAATTCTAAGCTGGGTTCTGTGTGTAACAGCTTGAAAAGGACAGTGACAAATTGGAGAAAATCTTGAGCAAAGCCACTAAACTGAATGGTATGGAATCCAAACCCCATCAGGAAAGTAGGTAGAAGCAATGCCGATGGTGTATTTTAATACCAATTCCTCATATAAATTAATACAATTTAAATTTAAAATTTAAACATTGAATGGCCATGCCTATTCATCCAGTAAGCACCAAATTCAAAGGAATGTCAACCATCAGCATTGATCCTTCTGAAGTGCGGACAATCTACTATTATAGCTTTAAATGCAAAGCGATGTTAAAACACAGTGTGAAAAAAAGCAATAATTAGGGATTTGCTTTGCATGGCAGAATTTCTGACTTGCACAACATTGCTTCTTATGTATATATAGCTAAATCCACATCGGTTAAATGTGGATTTTTTTTCAGCACAGGGTTCTAATATAAAGTCTAGTTGTTTGGGATTATCTGGAGAAACAGTGCCATCCACTGACCATTTGCAAGAATCTCTAAGGAACCAATTTTTTTTTAGCAACACAATGACCAATGTGTGGCACGGGCATCCTGGGATAATGTGTTGCACACATTTTCTTTTGTAAGTATTCTATTTGTAACAGGACAAAGGGGCTCGAAGATCGTTATCTTCCATTATGAAAATTCAATTCATCTGAAAGGTGACTATTTTTTTACGTAAGTATTTTTCACACACTGCAGAACAAGAAATCGGCTTCACTATATAAATTTGATCAATCAATCAAATAAAAAAGTTAAATTCTAGCACTGGAATAAACAACAATCGCCAGGAATATAATTGCTAGGACTTTGATAAGGAAGCACTAATATCATTCCAGTCGGTAAGAATCACAGGTTGAACTACACCCACAAGAGGCCTTGGTGGAAGCTCTGACATTTCACTGGCATTCTGGATTGTGTATGGTTCCTTTTTATGTATTTATTTTTATGTCATCCACGCTATCAATTGTGCCTGTTACTGAGGAGCTTTTGCAAAGAAAACCTGGATATTTTAAAAAAATATTTTATCACCAAACAGATGGCCTAGAAGTCACGTTCACATTTCTTTAATGCTTCTCTATTTTAGTCGCATAGCTATTGAGGTCCCTGCCTCCGGATTCTTGCTACTGAACCAATATGCCAAGGGAACAAAACCTACAGGGTAACAGAATGAGGAGTGTTCTTTCTTTGTTAGCTGCCTAGACATTTTATTCCTTTCATCTCTGACCCTATTCAGGAAGCTACAAAGCACCATTATGAGGATTGGCATGGCCGTGTATTCTGAAGACCGAATCTTGGAGCAGCTGATATGACTGCTGGATTTCAGTCTGAAGGGAATGGGCACGGGGGCTATCTATTCCAGGCAGACATGTTTTCAGAGAGACGTAATCTCCCTGGGGTCTGCATCAAATGAGGAGATAGATCAAATTTCCTATTGTAGAAGGTGAGATAGCCGATTCATATTCTTCTCCAGACAAGAGTGGAGAGAGATAAAGGACCAGTGTGGCAGACATTGCTATTAGACCATGCTGGGGAATTCTGGAAGTTGAAGTCCACCCATCTTAAAGTTGCTAAGGTAGTGGAAAAGAGGGAAAGAAATAGATTGAAAAATTAAATGTATCTATATCTATATTTTACCTGATGTTTCCGGACAAGTCCCATGCATAAGACCAAACATATTCCCACAAGCTTTGCTAACTGCAGCCATCTTGGCAAGAACGGGGAGATTGTGGATAACGAAGGACACTTCGTTGCGTTGCTGCTTTGCTAGATTCTGTGCGTGTCCCAGGATTCCGAAGCCTGTGATGTCCGTGGCTGCATGAGCATTGAACGTATGCATGAGCCCTGCAGCTTGAGAGGGGAGACGGAGAGGAAAACGGTTACGCAACTTCAGAATTCAGCCTATTAAATCAGTATTAATTCAGAGTTTACATTTCAAGCTCCCTTCAAATAAAGTTGAAGAAACGGTGTAGGGTCTCCTGCTTGGGCAGGGGGATTGGACTAGATGACCTACAAGGTCCCTTCCAACTCTGTTAAAGTTAACTAGAATAAAACTTCTTCAGGAGGAAAAAAAACCCCATACATTCCTGCATATGGACAATTCATTCCTGATCTTCTTTTGGCAAAATCGTCTGGAAATATCGTCCCGTCTCACAAGATTTATAGATTTAAAAAAAAAAACTTTCCATTTGCAGTAAAAGAATGGGATAGCCCTGAATTTTCTGAAAATGCATCATAGAAATATTTTTTCCCCTTTCCAAACGTTTATTTCCAATAGCAACATGAATAGGGAGACGGAGGGAGGGAGGGAGAGATGAGGGAGACAAAGAGAGTGAATGATTGAGCCCACACATTTTTCTTGGCAACATTTTTAGAAGTGGCTTGCACTGCTTCTTCCGAAGTTGAAAGTAAGTGGCTGGCCCTAAGACAACTGACAGCACGAAGGCAGGACTAGAACTCATATCCTCCAGGTTTCTGGTCCCGAGGCCTTTACCACTGCATCAATGTGTCTTTCTTCTATAGCTAGAAACATAGTACAGGTAGTCCTGGACTTATGACCACAACTGAGCCCACATTTCTGTTGCTAAGTGAGATATTTAAGGGAGTTCTCCGTTTTACGACTTTTCTTGCTACAGTTGTGAAGCGAATAACTGCATTTGTTAAGTGAGTCACACAATTGTTTAAGTGAATCTGGCTTCCCCGTTGACTTTGCTTATCAGAAGGTCGCCAAAGGGGATCATGTGACCCTCGGGACATTGCAACCGTTGTAAATGTGAGTCAGTGGCCAAGCATCTGAGTTTTGATCACGTGACCACGGGGATGCTGCAAAGGTCATACGTGTGAAAAATGGCCCTAAGTCACTTTTTCTTCAGTGCCGTTTTAACTCTGAACGGTCACTAAGTGAACTGTTGTAGGTCGAGGGCTAGCTGTACAACATTCCAGAGAGCCATTTTAACCATGTGACTTTCTAGCAATGTAAATAGATCTGCCCCCTGTAGACCCTGTTTTTTTCCTGGCCACGCATTCCCTTACCTGTTCTGTTGAGTCTTGCCATGTTCATCATTGCTTCTTGATAGGCAAGTTCCACGTCTTCTTGTGTCACAACCAACTTGATTTTATTCCATTTTTCTGGCTAAGGCACAGAAGGAAAGAGAAAGGCTACATACGGCTATGTGGTAGGTTTTTTTTAATAGAGTTACTTCTTATCCTTTCCTGATAATCTTAGGATGGGATTTGACACTTATAGCATAGCAGTATAGCCTTTATTGTCACTGTACATCATATATGTAATTGGTTATTAGCAGCATGCTAGCATGATCTTTTTACTGAATACTCAAGATTTTTCTTGGTTTCACACCAATTCAAGCTCATCAATTGACACATGCAGTTAATATTTGAACAGCACTAAGTGCCAGTTCTCCCAACTTGAAGAAATCCTTTGAAGCACTTCCCGTTGCATTTTGATTTTCACTATCTGAGCAGCCACAATCTTTTGTTTATAAACCAATTCTGCTTTTTCTGTTTGCTGGATGAGGACCAAAGAGAATTAGTAGCATCTGAAACAGAGTTTCAGAATGTATTTTATTTCCAGTTGCACAACAAATTTCTAAGGGCAAACTAGAAAAACAGGGTTATCTTATTGCTTTTCTACACTTCCTCTTCTTCAATAAATTTTGCTTCAAGTACAATAAAAAGTGTTTTTTTCTGAAACAGATTTCTACATAGTCAATGTACATTCAGAAATTTATTTTTACAACGACAACTTTCCATACATATAGTCACAGATAGGGGCTGCCCCTTTGTCGGATTTATATTTAAAGTGATTTACTTACGATGTCTAACCATTGATGGACAGCTACAGCTACTTGTGTTCCCAACGGTTTCGTTAACACCAGTACATCTCCTGGGACTGCATTATCTGGCCTAGAGGTAATGAACATATATTATTAAAAAGCACATATACCATCATTATTTTTCAGTAATTATTCCACAAAGTTTATTTAATATTATCCAGAGATCTTATTTAGAATGAATACAACCAAAAAAGGCACTCATTTAATTACCATATCTTAAATGAGTACATTTTTTCCATGTATCCACAGGTAATCATCAAGACTTACAAATATATAATGAAGATTGGTAGATTTTTATCTGAGGCACATTGAATGCTAATATGACAATTTTGCCCTAAAAGGAAATTGTTACTAGTTTCAGTGTTTGCTACTTCTATAAAAAAAGACTTCTGGATAAGATTCTGTTGCCTTTATTTTAGACACTGAAAATAAGACAGATTTTCAGAGTTCGGATTTTTAACAGCTGGAATCATGAAATGATTTACAGTCACTATGTTTTTCCAACTTGGGTGAAATAGACCAGCTACCTACATGGTGCTCATCAGTGAACACATCAAAACTCAATATAACTACAGTATATTGTAGAACTGCTATCACAATGAGTTCTAAAGTTATCACTGAAGCTGCAATGTGATTTTTCGTTTCGTTTTGCTTACAGCATTATTTTAATCCAAACACTGGCATCCTGTGTGAGCCTGACCAAGTGTAATTTTTTAAAGAAGTGATTAGATTTAGATGATGAATGCTCTTAATAAATTTGCAAAGCTTCACCAGAAAAACATGCATTGTTATAAATATCCCCAGTCCAGAGCCAAAGGCAAGCATTTAATTTCCTCAAAGTTAACAACACATAAGAGAAACAATTCAGAATTTTAGAAGTAGCTACCTCTTTTAATACTTTCAGCACCTTTTCCTTGGCATAAAATGCTCCAACTTACATTATAAACTCATTAGGCTGACAGACAGTTGTGGCCACTCCTCCTAAAACAATCCAAGGGTTTAATACTGTTTGACCACCAGTCACTGATGTTCCTGCCTCTTCTGCGGCATCTTTAAATCCTTGGATAATTAAAGGCATGATTTTATCCCTTTCCTTCAGAGAAAAAAACAAAACAAAACCCAAGTAGGAAAAATCAATTGCCTAGTCAAGCATAATTTTTAGAATTTTCAAGGACGGTAATTTAAGCAAGAGCAACTAATAATCAAAAGAACAGAGGTGGACAATTGGCAGATTCAGGATTACAGATGCTTGAAATACCATTTACTGATATTGTGCAGATTAATGTTAATTTATAGATACAAAGATTTGCATCATCAAATTATCATCGTAATTAAAGGAACTTACCCTGTCTGTCATTTTATTACTGATACCAAGAAGCATCAACATATTGTCACATTCGGTGACTCCCATGGCATAAAGATCACTAAGGACATTGGCACATGCGATGCGTCCCTGGAAAAAGCAACACAAACTATTGTCATTGAACTGCTACTTTAATGCTTAACCTGCTTCCCAAGCTAATCTTAAAAAGAGACTGGGAGAGACCGAGAAATCTACCAACTGAAATTTGAGGTGGCAGATGGAAGAAGCCAGTGTAATGAATGAAAGAGATGATGAGTACCGACAATGCTGAATACCAAACAAATTTTTCCCATAAGGAGTAATGTACCGTAGTGAGATTCACAAGGCAGCTGACAGCAACAGGTTCTAGCTTGTGTGTAGCGTACCAAACTATGAGTAGTATGACAAATTTTTCATGTCAAAAAGCATTGAAATTTGATGAATTTCAAAGGAGTTGAATACCAAGGTACCACTGTATAAGGCCATCATTCATTTAGTTAAGAGTGGAAATAATTTAAATGCTCAAACCAAGATCAGTCCCCAGCTGTGTGTGTGTGTGGGGGGGGTGTGTGTTCTTCAAAGGCCTGGTAGTCCCAGACAAAACCGAGAAAGACTACTAAACCAAAGCCAGGTGAAATCAATAGTCTTGAGATCCATCCCCCATTCCTCCAGAGTTCTTATTTGACAAAAAGTGACCAACATTTCAAGGCATCTTACCATCATGTAAGGGTCGTCCACAATGGGATAAATGTAGTCTGTTGTCTGGACCAAAGACAAACCTCCGTGTCTCAAAGGAATAACGCAAGTATCCATGCCGATCCCTGTAATAAAAGTAACTCGCTTTATTTTTCAGAATATCGGCCTGTTCTGGTAATTGCCTTTCTACTTCTACATATTCCTAGCAGACAGGGTGATCCGAACGGTGCATAGCCTAGTGTGGTTCTGAAAGCACTGAATGATAGTTCAGTGTTTCTTTTCTCATCGATGGTGCCGCATTCTTCAGCGTTGTCTTCCGGAGAAAAGGTGTAACATACGCATGGCTACATAATGATTATACAGGCAGTCCTCGACTTACGACCACAATTGAGTACAAAATTTACGTTGGTAAGGGAGAAATTTGTTACGTGAGTTTTGCTCTGTTTTATGACCTTTCTTGCCACATTTGTTAAGTGAATTCCTGCAGTTGTTAAATTAGCATCATGGTTGTTCAGTGAATTGGGCTTCCCCACTGACTTTCCTTGTCAGAAGGTTGCAAAAGGGGATCACACATGACCCCGGGACACTGCAACCGTCATAAATATGAGCCAGTTGTCAGGCATCTGAATGTAAATCATGTGACCATGGGGATGCTGCAAAGTGTGAAAAATGGTCCTAAGTCACTTTTTTTCAATGCTATGGCAATTTCGAACGGTCACTAAATGAACTGTTGTTAAGTCAGGGACCACCTGAGATCTACCCATACAAATGTTCTTTTAAGAGCTTTTGATTTTCCTCCTGCAGCAACAGCCATATAAAATATATGTTAAATCACTTGACAGCTACACTGCTAGCCACATACACCAAAATCAGAAAAACACAAAAACAATTAACATGAACTAAATTCATCATTAGCAGGATATAATAAAAAGAAAAGATTCCCATATTAAGATTAAAAATAAAAAAGATACCCATAAAGATAAAAAAAATTATGCTAACATTAAGGCATATAAAAGCTTTTGGTTATAAAATAGAAAGTCAAAAGGTTTTTAAAATGTTATAGAATCCCAAGTTTTCTTATCACTATTTGAGGCGTAACTAAACGAAGTTTCTTTCGGACTGAGCCAAACCACTAATCCTAGAACACTTTTGCCGATACTGATTGCCAATGTTCCCCTATGATTTTAGGTAGATTTTTTTAAAAAGAGTGTAACATACAGAGTCAAATCTCTATGTTCCACTCTTCGATAATGTGCATCAGAGACCCAAGAAATAATTATAACCAGTAAAAGGTATTCTTACCCAATCTTGGCATAACAGCCCCCAAAAACTGTTCATCTTCCTGGAAATGATTTTCTTGTAAAGATTCGAGCAATTTCTGCAAAATGTCCTGAGGCACTTTACAGCCGGTGCCTTTAAGTTCCGTGAATCGGGTTAGCCGAAAACTTTTGTCAAGTTCGTAACTTTCTGGATTAAAGGACTCTCGAACAGACATGATTCTCAAACTGTTAGTAACGGCAGATTTTCTTATTTATGGAATAGGCTGTGTTGTTATCCTAGATTTAAAAAAAAAACCAAACATATAGCATAAAAGTAGTCTTTTATGACAGTAGCATAGTCTATATAAAAATATGATCTCCCAACTGTTTTTGTATGGAAAATACATCAAAATTCTTCATGAAACCGCCCATTATACTTCATTTTGTCTGCTAAATTGTACAGTGACAATCTAGTGGAGTTAAATCGCCAATGAAACAACTGTAATCTTACTATATGCAATTACAAACTGATTTTTGTTCTTAATCTTTGCATTTGTAGTACACTACAGATAATTTAGAAATAAAAGGCCATATAAACTCTTTGAAATTCCTTATGAACACCAAAATGCAATGCCTGTTCAAGCAGTAGACATTTTTCTTTTCAGTTAGCCTGTATGCATTTTGTAGATGTTAATCTATGCCAAACTGTGATGGTTGAGACCACTCCATAGACCAAGACACCAATTCTATTTAATGTAGTGCATGAATGTGGAATTATCAGGGGTTGACAGGGAAAAAAGCAATGAAGTCAGAGACAAAATAATTACTGATGGACATATCAGAATAACTCAGAAGTCTTATGAATTGTTTGTTAAAACATAAAAACAAAAACAGCTTTAAAGCTAAACAGTCAAAGGTTCAAAACTTAGCAAATCTTGTATTTAATTCACACCTGCAGTTGAGGAACCATCCATACGTTGTTTTTGTTTGTAATTCGTTTGTAATTTGTTTGTAAATTCAGACAAGACAAACTAGAATGGATCCAATTTAGAATGAATCCCGGAGAATCAATATTCTTCAAAACTATCTGAAAAATAACAGCTACCAGATTCTAGACCTTGATATCCATTCTAGACCCATCTCTTATTTATGGAAACTAGGGCACTGGATATGAGTAATTTTGTAAAATATTCTGTAACGGTAAGAGATCAAACAGGTTTTCAAAACTGGAATGTTGACCCAATGGGCCAGCAATAAACTATTTGGAAAACTTCAACTAACTGTACATCAAAGGGAGCAGCAAATAAACTTTTCTTGCCACATTCTTAGTGACAGTGTATGTACTAACTGCCTCTTCAGTTTGATTATATTTGTTAGATCATTATTTTATCTGCCTTGCTGGCTAGCCAACTGTTATTCAGAAGGAGAAATGGGGAGACAAATGTTGGCTTCCCCTTCTTTTCCTAAATTGTTAGAAAAAAAGTGGGGGAACATGATCTAATCAGCTATAGTTGACAGATCATTCACCAAACATCAAAAAATGCAAACACTTTGATCCCACATATTTTAGAGGTAGATTGGCGACCACACAATGCTGCATATTTCCCCCCTCCCTTTAATGTTGATATTCTATGTTATGAACTCTGCCAGTGTGTGGATAAAATAAATGTGTATTGCTTTTGGATACTGTTTATTCAATCACTGTTGTCTGAATGCTTAACAATTCTCTTTACTTGTAGTGAGCTATAGTAAAATATTTGAAATAATTAATCCCTATTCATCAATTAGAAACCACTAATGCCCAAACATTGAGTCCCCAATGCATATATTTTGCTATTAGGGTTATGATTGTGAAAAGATCCTTTGTATGCGAGTTTGGAGAAACAGAGAAACAGAGAATATCCAGGGAAAACCATCAACATTAATGGCCAGGTCTGACTGCTTCAGACAGGGCCACAAGTAATATCTAACTGGAGCCTATATCAAGATTCTATTGATGTCTCCCCTAGATAAAACTGTTCCAGAGCACCACAAACTTTGGCCTGACAGAAACACTACTCAGTTATGGGTATTTGGTCAAATATATAAGTAGATGTAACTCTATTATTGCAAGTTAAAAGTCTGAATGAACATTACACTGTAGATTAGTTTTGGCAATCAATGAGTTACTATTTTGTGTCAATAACGCTACATGAACCATTTGTTTCATTCCACAATCAGAGGGGGAAAACATTTTTCTAGTTTAAGGAAAACACAAGATTATTATTTTCTGATTTGCTAAAGTAGCTCACATAAATGGATATTTGTATAAATAAGTGTTTAGTTGAACATCAAAATAATCTCCCAATACTTGTGAATTTAGTAATCACATACTTTAATTAAATTCAATTCCAACGCCTTCCAATAAATGTCAAAGTTGTAAAATACTTGAAATCACAATCACAGAAATGTTTAGGAGAAAATGTTACTGAGTTGCACCAGGTAAATTGGTAAAGGAACACAATTGAAATACTTCAATGAAGAAACTGATACTTGTAATCAAACTATATATTTGGAACTGTTGTATTATTTAAGCTTATATTTTCCTCCAAGAGAATATCCAATCTCTATTACTATCTAAAATATTACCGTTCTCTTATTATGTTATTGAATAACTAAATAGTTATACATTATTACTGAAGTGTATGTTTGATATATTCTACAACAAGCGATGGATGCAAGGGCTGGATGCGCTACCTGAACACATGCTGCAATTTTAATATATTTCTGAATAGATACATTACATATATGAATTTAAAACAAAGTCAGAGCTTAATACATTTTAAGAGGCCAGTTAAATCAGAGAAAATTACATAAAAGTTTACATTCAACTGGATCAATTTTAAACACCTCAAGACTAATAAGACAGGAGCAATATTTTAACCATTTTCTTCTCTTTCCAAATGAGGCACCAACACTCCTTTACAAAACACTCCAGATAAGCAAACTCTTCATGACCTTCCTTGTAGACTTATCAATGGAGCTTGCAGGCATTATACAAGTGCAATATTGCAGACAAACACATCAGGAATGTAACAAAATTTTGGAGAGATGACTACAGAATTCCAAGCATGTCATCCTGGCTCTTTGGAAAAGCCACGAAGTTAAACAGAAAGAGTTTTTCCAGCCAACTGAAGGGTGGAGATACCAGCGCTGAGTTTATATAATACTTTTGGCTAAAATGTACATTAGAGGAATGCAAGAGATTGAGAAAATCGGGCAATCCAGGCCTCAAAGGTGCTTTTTTTCAAAAAAGACAACGGGATTTTCTTGTTTCTTTTTCCTTGAAAATATTTCAGTTCAGTTCGATTCAGTTAATTGGGATGTCTATGGAGATTCTCAGTCATCCAGGTCATGGTTGTCTCAAAAGTGCTTTTTTTCCAAAAGGCAACTGGACTTTGCTTTTCTTTCTTTGAAAATAAAAGTTTAGAACTGAAGAAGCTTCTTGGATTAGAAGCGAAGCGTTTTTTTAAAAAAAGAACCAAGAAAGCCCAGTTGAGCCCAACATTTCTGTTGCTAAGTGAGACATTTGTTAAGTGAATTTTGCCCCGTGTTTCTTGCCACAGTTGTTAAGTGAAATCACTGCAGCTGT
>JANHFK010001472.1:14524-26697 GCA_036250565.1 Sibynophis collaris
CCAGCAGTTTGGCAGATCGAATCTCACCAGGCTCAAGGTTGACTCAGCCTTCCATCCTTCCGAGGTCGGTAAAATGAGGAGCCAGATTGTTGGGGATAATACGCTGACTCTGTAAACCACTTAGAGAGGGCTCTAAAGCACTGTGAAGCAGTATATAAGTCTAAGCACTATTGCTATTAATCCAAATTTTAATCAGTATAAATAGCCACAGCAGACTCTCTGATATGAAATGTCATGGAAACGTAGGGACGAGCTCACCGCTATGCAACCAGAAATGGTTAGCTTGAGTAAGAGAACAAAAATGCCTCCACGTGTGAGTGCAGGGGTCCAAAATAAATGCATAGTAGCTGCTACACTGCTGCTAGAAGTGAGCAAGGTAGGACTTCTGTTGTAACTTAGCAAAGACAACACTTTTAAAACAGTCAAAGCACACCCTTTTTTAGATAAGGAAGAAAAGTTGCATTTCTTCTAGATAATGATTTTTCTCCTTCATAAAAAAAAATTACACGCTCCAAACAAGCACCTTTTCACAACAATTTGTGATGACTGGCACCATTCTCCACCCTTTTCATCTCATAAAACCAGTTGTTCAAGTTTTGCTTTGTTTTTAATCATTCTTTATTCCTTGTGTAAACTTCCTTACTGGCAGAGAAGCAAAATCTAGAAGAAGAGGGAAAGTTTTCTCAGGCTATTTCTTGAAGACAGAGCTATTATGTTTTGGGTGGAACATTTGTTTACTCTGGGAATGGCCTTTTCTCATTCTTAGAAAGATGCATTGAACCTAGTGTTTAAGTTCTGCACGCAAGAGAAATAGACAAATCTTTTACCCATTTGCACCTAATCGTAGCCGAAATATTTTCCCTCTTCTTTATCTGAAATGGATGATTGCCAAACTTGGAAAATAACCCCAAATTTCCAAGCTCAACTGAACATAAATGTGGTTGCTGCTTCTACACTAAAAAATCTAAGTCAGGAACTTGCATGACAGGGACTCAAGTGGCATAAGATATTTCTCTTTGTCCATTTGTAGCTGGACAAAGACTGCTGACATCAGAGGAGGAAACTTTGCTTCCTCCAAGGTCAGTTTATTCTGAGATTGAGAATTCTTGACCTCAGAAAGGTCACAAAGGAAGCATAGCAGGCTAGGTTGGTTGAGGATCTGCTGAATGCAAATAATTGTGACCTTGGCTATGATACTTCTTCCAAAGTCCTTCCTTCCACTCTACTACCAACAGGATGGTAAAATCATTAGCCAGTGTTGCCCTCTATCTGAACAATGATATATACAAGCCCAGTTATTGTCTTCACTGTTCTTTCTACTACCATTCTTTTTTCTTGCTAAAGGAAACTAGACAAA
This sequence comes from Sibynophis collaris, assembly GCA_036250565.1. Taxonomy (NCBI): domain Eukaryota; kingdom Metazoa; phylum Chordata; class Lepidosauria; order Squamata; family Sibynophiidae; genus Sibynophis; species Sibynophis collaris. Next base: position 15,882 of record JANHFK010001472.1, read on the forward strand.
GCCACAACACTCGGATTGTAACAGCCCAGTGTTTGCATTCAGAGTTTTTGTCTACCTGTCAGGTTTTAATCATTGAAGTGAATAGAGTTGTATCTGAAGCCAGAAGAAGCCAGGTTGGTTTCTAGTGGCCTGCATTGCTTCTTGTTGCAGGCCATTGGTATCCATTGCTTAGTATGTCTTCCAACTGTGGTCAGTTGTTCTCCAGTTCAGCGATTCCCAACCTTCCTCACTTTGTGGACTGGTGGGGGGGGGGCGAGGAAGAGTAATGGTTATGGCGACCAGCGGATAAGCATGCATGCACAGCTCCATTTGTGCATGTGGCGGGCACACACGCCTGCCCACTCACACAAATGAAGCTGCACACGAGCATGCCCACTGCTCATGTAAGTGGAACTGCACACACGCTGCTTCTGTGGCCCAGTTCCAAATGGGCCAAGGCTCGGTAGTGGGCCACAGTTTTGGGGTTGGGGGCCCCTGCTCCAGTCCATAATTAACTACCATATTCATAATATGTCTGTTTTGAATCAAAGCCCTTCTAAATATTGAAATCCTCTGCATCTAGAAAGTACTATTCCAAATCCTATGAAACATTCTAGTAGTTTTTTTTTTTTAAACTTTGCTTTTGCAACAATTGATTTTTAGAATATGAATTTTCTATTCGTAACAATTTCAGTCACCCTTTCTCTCTTCTCTCCATACCTGAAGTAATCCCTGAACATATTCAGGTGTTAAAGTAGCATTTCCCCTTCAAGCAGGGAACAACCCACTATAATTTTACTGTAGATACATTTGATACACTTCACTGACCAGTGGCATGGTCAAGTGACTCCTAGGATATGACATTTTCCAGCAACCTTTGGCCGCCTTAGACTAGTGGTGGCGCAGTGGTTAGAATGCAGTATTGCAGGCTAATTCTGCTGATTGTCAGGAGTTTGATTCTCATCGACTCAAGGTTGACTCATATTTCCATCCTTTCAGGGTCGATAAAATGAGGACCCAGATTGTTGGGGGCAATATGCTGACTCTCTAAACTTCTTAGAGAGGGCTGTAAAGGACTATGAATCAATATACAATATATATATGTGCTATGCAATATATGTGCAATATATAGTATATCTAAGTGCTATGCAGCCATGCCTCCTCCCCTCTGTGATATAGTTATCTTCCGGAACCCTTCTGCTTACTTTTTAAATTGATCTTTCCTTCTATATCCAGATCACCTTGGATAGTAGAATCACCCAAACAGCAGCTGACCAGTAATGGAATGAGACACGAACTGCACTTTGAAGCTGAAGAAAAAGAACTTTCTCTGCTACTCAGTGGCACAACACAGCCCCAATACCAGCCACGTGTTAATCTAACTGTTTGCAAATGATCTTCTTCATTTGAAAAGAGTGCTAAGCTCATGTTTTTAAACAGTCTAACTGTTTAAGATTCCATCTTCCAGCTGCAAGCTAGAAGAGAAGCAATCTGGACTGGCTGGGAAAAGCAAAATCTATGCCAGTTTATTTTTCTGATGGCTTAGATAGAGGGAGAGCATTTTAACTGAGCCATGAAGAAGGTGGCCCTTGGGCGCTTAAGGCGTTTAATTATACTTATAACCCAAGAAGTCATGATAAAACCTTCCAAATCATATGAATGCTACGCAGGGAGATGGTGTAGGCAGATATCAGAGACCAAGGTGATTTCTTTATGGGAGAACAACATTTCAACAGCACTCTTTTGCAAGAACCCATCTGCATCTTGGCACACACACATCTGTTTCTAATAACTTTGTCTGGCTGGAAATCCCCAGTTCCGGATATAGTTCCACTGAGCTAATGTGGGTTGTTTCTTTGATGCCATGGAAAAAGTGGACCTTATCAAGTCACTTATCATACAAACTATTCCAAGCCATCTGTTTTGAACTGGTGGTTTTTGAGGACCTATTAGGAAATTGATGACACAGTCTATCATTTTTATCAAACAAAATTTCTGTACAGTTTCAACCAGCCATGAAGAATATTATACAAGTATTAGTCATCAGAACACACACACACACACACTTCCACTCTCTTTGTCCATCTAAGCCAAAATGTGGGCTGGGAAAATGCATTCAAAAGAGCTTTTCTGCAGCCGCATACAATTGGCCTCTGGAACATTTGGAGGGCATAAACAGTACTGCCATTCTGTTGCAAAGGGCTAAATAGTAGTTGCAAAAGTGAAAGCAAAACACCCAATTTTTGTTCTATTCAGTTCATTCCACTGTCCCAGATCTGCAGATTCAGAAAGTTTAGCAGAACTTTTTCAGTTTCCAGGAAATGGGTTAGTGATGTTTCTGTCCACAGCAGCAGCCAATTTCCTAATTTTTCTATTTGGGAATTAAGGGAGAAAAGTGCCGGAATAATTCTGAATTAAGATTTTCGCTATTCTTGAGTGGGGGACAAAAATAGGACACTTTCGTTTCTTCAGTTATTTTAACATTATAATTTATAACACAGATATTACAACGCTATTGAGAGTAATTATCATCTTTGTTGCAGGGTCTCTTTCCAGCTCTTAGAAATCCTCAATATACATGAAATACTATTTCGTAGGACTTTTACATACGTAGTATATACACTTACCATCAAATGGTTTTTCTGGATTCCCATGATATCCCAAACTCTTATAACATGGTGAATCTAATCATAAAGATGGTATTTACATACAGGTAGTCCTTGACTTGCGACAGTTCATTTAGTGACCATTCAAAGTTACCATGGTGTTTAAAAAAGTGAGTTATGACTGTTTTTCGCACGTGACTGTTGCAGCATCCTCATGGTGAAATAATCAAAATTCAGATGCTTGGCAACTGGTTCATATTTATGACAGTTGCAATGTCCTGGAGTCAGGTGATCAGCGTGTGCGACCTTCTGACAAGCAAAGTCAATGGGGAAACCAGATTCACTTAACAACCGTGTTACTAACTTAACCGCTGCAGTGATTCACTTAACAACTTTGGCAAGAAAGGTCGTAAAATGGGGGCAAAACTCAGTTAACAAATGTTTCACTTAGCAATCTAAATGTTGGGCTCAATTGTGGTCATAACTCGAGGGCTACCTATAATGAATTAGGTGAAAATGAGACTTTCTCCTGCTTTACAGTGCAATAGAACGTTTGAGTACAAATAAAGATTTTCAGCTGATAGCTGAACTGACTTGGATTTGGAGAATTCCTCCCCAGCGTTCCTCCCTGCCATATTCCTTTACTATCTGGAATACCCTTCCAGTCCACTTCTGTCTAATGCAGCAAGAAAATTCCTCCACTTAATCTCGTATTGTTTTCCCTGGATTAACATCAGACATCAATCAAACAGAAAACAAAACTCTAATCAAGGAACTACCAAGACGAAAACTACAACCCTGGTAGGGCAAATGTACATAAACTGGAGGCAAACTCCACATTCACTAGCACCTGATTATGTTATCTAGTTAGAAAATGATGCAAACTCAACAACCAAGGTCAGACAACACCAAGGACTCCACATTTAACCCTGAGCCACAAATGTTCTCTTCTATTGATAGTATGCAATTGAATATTTTTGACCATACTGTCTGAGTTCAGAGGGTCAATAGTTGGTCAAACTCTCTTCTGGGCAAACAATCCCCAGCCTTGGTGTAACTGCTGCCAGCACCTTCCAAGGGAATATTTTCATTGCACTCTCTTACAAGTTTCATACTTGATCTGAGCCAAAAGGCCACTATTTGACAAAAGGACCAGGCTTGTTCAGTTAATATAGATGAATTTTAGGAGAAAAGGAATATGTACTGGTGTCTTAAAGCAAAGATTGGGAGAAGAACGTGGCTTCAGGCAGGTTTTCCTTTCACAGGTCCACCCTTACAAAACTGTAGTGTTATTAGGAAAAGGGCAGAAATTCAAACTACTGGATCTAGTCCCATCACTAGGTTAGTAATCCTTTTTGAGTAGTTCCTTCTTGAGATATGAAGGGATGAAAAATTAGTTTAGTTTACGTCTAAATTTGAACTTGCTTCATTTTGCATTTTCAAACCAATACATCTAAATCAAAATCTAGCTATTATTAGAAATGTACAAATGTTCTTTGAATTTTGCATTGCAATTTTGCAGAGTATAGTTGCCTGTACAAAATGCTCAGATTCATGAAAATAGAAGGAAATGTAACAAGTAGGCAAGATTGTAAGCAAAAATGCATTAGTCTACAGCAAAAAAAAACCTTTGGTACAAAGTTAAAAAGTACTGAGAATGTAATTCCGAATATTAAAAAGACAACCAAACCAAACTTGATATAACTGCAAAATTGAAAATGTGGGACTGTTTCACTCATCACCACTATTACTTGATGAAGGATTGAAACAGAAAATGAGTCAAGTAGAATTTCTTGCAGTCATTTGAGTAGGAACATTTACACCAAAAAATCGTTCTCCTGCTATTGTTTGGGAGGGTTATTTCAGTCTCTATCAGTTGGATGTTTAGCCCTACGCAGCCAGATGTTCTCCATCCTTTTCATATAGTAAAAAGAGAACAGAAGGATGATGTGTACATTTTTAAAAGGAGTAATGAAAGTCTTCATCTGAAAGGAAGGCAGGACTAAGCCCAGCAAATCTGATAACCTTCGTTTTTGTTGAACTTCAACTTCAGTAATGACCAGCTAGAATGACTGTTAATCAAGGAGAGAAAATGAGATAAAAGAAAACCTATAGGCTTGCTCCGATCTTCTCTGATAGGTGATATTTTCTTTCAGTCAGGTGGAAGATAGGATTATTACTTCACTTCCATCGGTGCTTTCCAATCCGGGTAATTTTGCACAGGAATGCATTGCAGTTAAACTATGGGAACCAAGGACATGAACTTGATGGTTTGTTATTTGTGGTGTGGCAGCAGTTAAGCCAGTGTATTTCCCACCACTAACCTTGACAGCTTCCTGTTTCCCATTCTGTCCCTGTCAGCATTTCCCACCAAGTTCCTCCATAGCCAAAATCCACATAAAATAATTAGTGTAGCTTTGTGGTGGGCCAAAGTTGACCTTTATTCCCCCAAGAGGCCACTATTTCCAAGGTATTCCTCAGAGCAATCTGGTATTATTTTACGTCCCCCGCCCTTGGTCATTCTCAGAGCTTAGACACCATCTCTGCTACAGTCAGGCCTTGAGAGTCAGGACTGTAGGGAAGGATGACTCTACCAAGGCTCCAGGGGAATGTCCTGCTTTTATCAGATTTGATGGGCTTAGTCCAGCCTTCCTCTCAGATGAAGACTTTTTCCAGAGAGGCCATTACAAATTCTGTTATCACAAATGCTCACTAGAAATGAGGGGATATACTTTCTGAAACAGTTTAAGTAAGGAGACCGCTGCTTTTTAAATAACTGTTCTACTCTACCAGCTCTCACATATATAGATATAGAGGTTGATGAAGCTGGGGCTAATTGAAGGAGAACTAATTCATTTATTAAACTTTGCCACAAGCTAGTGTAAGAACAGCAGAGAAGTAGAACAATAAACAATAGCTGTAGCTGAAACAATTTGTATTCCTCAGATGAAGACTTGCAGGAAGCCATTCTATTATTTTTGTATCTTGCATTTTCTATTTTTCTTTCCCCATCCCATCTTTTGCTAGTGCTTACGGTAAATACTTCCATTTTATACTTTGTTGGCAGGTAGCAAATTTGCAACAGGAAATTACCTTGTGCTACTCCCACTCTATATTGGTAGCGTATTCCAGATTGGGGTTCTGTGTCTGCTTTTTCTCATTTTAGGGATGGGTTGTTTTTTTTTTACACAGTATCAAATGACACATGATACGCTAAATCAAAAGTTCCAAGATGCACATCATTATCATCTGTAACTAATACAACTCTTTACAGACATATCACAAGAGAATACTGGATCCATACTTCCAAGGTGTACGTAAGAATCAATAGCAGCAAGGAATGGTCCCATATGCGATTATGACAGAAGAAAAGTGATTACAGTGAAGATTTCATAGGAGTACATTTAGGACGCTTGATTCTGCCACTGTTTCTCTCCCTGGTTTTTCAAAAGCAGTTTGGAGACAAATTATTTTCATAGTTACCACTCTCAAAATGCATATAGAACAACACGGTACAATTCTTCCTTTTAATTGCACAAAGAACAGCAGTCTTGTCAGTGTCCTGGTATTCCATCCATTTCTTTATTTCATTTTGGGTGGGTAGGGGATTGGGTTAGGGTTAGAGAAGATGCAGTGTCAACACCATTGTTCCTTCGTTACCTTTTTAATAGCCTGTGTTGAAAAGATCATGTTGGCATAAAATTCTGCTAGGGCAGCTAACAGGAAGTGTGGGAAAATGCTCTGCACACAAGATCAGTGGCATTTCAGGTTGTGAATTAAAATATCCCCTTTTGGGGAATTCCGAATGCTCTACAGCAGTGTTTCTCACCAAACTTTAAAATGTGTGGACTTCAACTCCCAGAAGCTTGCTGGCTGGGGAATTCTGTGTGAGTTGAAACCCACACACCTTAAAGTTGCTCATACTGAGACACAGCACTCTACAACTCAATCAGAAAACAAGTGATGAATAAAATAGACCAGCTTTGCTGGCTGAGGCATTCTGGGAGTTGAAGTCCACAAGTCTTAAAGTTGCTAAGGTTGGAGACCCCTGAAATAGAAAACATAAATGATGGCATGAGATTAAATAAATTGAACAAAGAGATGCACAGCGACCTTAGAGCAGTGCAACGAAGTATCTGGATGTTCCCATTTTGTCAGGGACAAAAAGGCACGTACCGGTATATATTTTGAGGCAATGATGAAAAAGGAGGTTGATTAAATTTTAGTACTGTTTTCTCTCTTCTCTTTGGATGTTACCACATCATTTTTGTCCTGTGTCTATAAAAACTGAGTGGTTTTAGTCAATCTTATCACAGCAGAAGATGGAGCAGTGTGGTCACCCCACAGACGTCCCCTGTTCTTATTCTGAATGGCTTCAGGTCATTATGACACATCTTGATTGACACAGGGCCAATGAAGTGAACTAGACTCCCAGAATTTAAGGCAGAAAAGAGTTATGTTTGGCTTGCTTGTAAGGTCATATTTATCACTTTTAAGGATTTGAAGGGACATAGAGTGTTACGAAAACAGCTTTACATTTCTCAACCCTCCTTATATGTTCCAAAGATTTTTGCACAATCATTATGTCTACCCTTAAAAACATACTAGGACATGATACTTCTAGTTAGAAAGTAAAATTTCCTTCAAGTTGAACTTGGTTCCTGGTGATAGTATGGAAAATGATTTGGCATCATTTTTCTTCTTCTTTTTTTTTTCTTTTTTCTTTCCAATCTAATCTATGGCCCTGGAATTCCCTGGTGCACCTCCATTCAAATGTGACCACGCTTAGTTTCCAAACCCAGGCAGAGAAAAAATACTATATGAACTTCTCAGTCCCAAATAGTTAAAATATAAAGGGAAAACTGCAGAGAGCATACACTAGTTTCATGAAAGGAATAAGTTTGCATCACTAATGCGCTAAACCTGTTGAATTTCTGCTTATCATTTAGGAATTAAATTTTAGCTCTCGTCAAGAAAAAAGAAATTGTCTGAAGCTAAAGCTACTTGCCAATGGGTTTTCACTAGTGCTACCAGATTGGGCACACAAAAATATTCCTGACCATTAGATGGCGAAAAATAATAATTTTCTCTCATTGCTGCCACCTAGTGCTTATTCAGATAATTGCAGACTAATTCTGGTATCCGTAGTTTCACTATCTTGTTTACTGTACAGTACTGTATATAAAAATATCCATAGTTGGCAGAAAATCATTTCCATCCAACCTGTTCAGATAAGACTGATATTTCTAAATTTCAATTATAGTATTCAAATAAATAGAAAACTTGAAATGATCCAACAGGAAATATATACAAACCAGAGTAAAGATTGTCCAGGATGAAAGATGTGCCAACCAGATGAGCAAGAGATAACTCACCGAACAGATTACTGTACAATAGTTTCATATTCCAAAATGTAGACCAAGGTTCCGTAGAAAGATAGAAGTGTGGCAGTGAAAGATCCAGGCAATGGAAACACAGGAATACATACGTTATTGGCCTGAGCCCTGCAGCTGCTGATGCATCCAAACAAAATCACTTTTAAGGATCTCTGTTGATTTGCAGGCAGCTGGGATTGCCTTTTGGTGTGCCTGCTTAGCTGTTAGTTCTGGAATCTGCCCTGAAAGGGGATGGGATTGGGGGATGGGAAATAAAAATGAAATTGTCCACCAGCTGCTCTAGCAATTTGGAGGGATATCAACAAACAAATTCAGAGGAATGCTGTGGTGGAATGTAGTCTGGAATCCCAGGGAGTGGGGCTACTTTCTAGAAGACAAAGTGGCAGTGTAGGTTGGAAAGTTTGGTACCTAGGAAGAGGGTCAAGACAGTGCCTCTCTAATAGAGTATATCTATTATTATGCAGATAGGTACTCTAGTCTGGTAAGATTCTGTCTATAGATGAAGAACAATAAAGAAAACTACTATAAAGTAACTCCATGTATAGTTCTTTATTTTTGGGGCCTGACAAGGGTTAACCAAGATGAGAAAGATAATTGGAAACCAAGCACAGTAAGAATAACTAAAGAACTGAGTATGTTTAGCTATAGAAGAGAAAACTGAGGGGAGAGAGATACGGTATATAGAGGAGATAGTAAACCTACTCTCTATCACTCCAGAAGACGAGACCAGCATTGAATAGACACCACACAGGAGTAGCTTCAGGTTAGATATTAAGAGTAATCTCCTGACAATAAGAGATAACAATCAGTGGAATAGGCTGAGTTAAAGTAATACGTTCTCTTCAAACAGAAGCTGGATACCCTTCATTTGAAATTATTTAAGAAATCATGCTCTGAGCAAAAAGTCGGAGTAGATGACATTTCAGGTCATTTCCAACATAATAATTCTAAGGAAATTTATTTTTGTCTCATGTTTTCATGTCATTCGGAAACATTTTCTAAATATATTAATCATAGGAATTGTCCGATGGAAAAAATTACTCCAAAAGAGGATTTTTAGATTTTTGTATTACTGCCAAACTTTTCTTCTTTTTACAGAATCTAGTAGCAATTTATGTTCAGCCACCATGCTACAGTGCTAAGTTACCAACATTTGCAGTAGCAAGACACTCCCTGTATTAACAATGTTGAACAACAAAATCTTAGTTTTACTTTCCTTTAATTCTTAACATAAGATTTCTGTCTTTAGGATATTGTGAATGAAGATGGAAAACAAAAATAATAATGGCATGAAAAAGGGCAACAATCAAGACAAATAAATGTAAGAATAAAATAGGTAAAGTATTTTAATTCATGGCCCAGTAAGCATCATTCTGAACACCTTATACAGTTCAATAAGTGTGACTTTCAGTGTAGGCAATGTTGCTGTGGGCAATTTGGGATGACATATGGGTGAACGACTACTGTGTGAACTGGGTTTCATTGATAGTCATGAACCTTCACATTATACAGAATTCTTTATTATAAAGCTTGCACATCAAAAAGTATACTTTGGAAGTAGAGCAGAAAAACATGCCCGGGAGTTGCTTTGACAGCATGGGAGTGATTAATAGAAAGGGACAAGGTCTGTCTCTCCTCCAGAAATAGTTGCCTACCACTTCTGGTGACATGGCAACTGTGCACTGCAGATAAATCTTCTTTGAGAAGAATGCTTGGAAAAGGATTTACTTTCAGTTTTAGGTAGATGCCAACTAACTTGTCCTATAACTTTAATTGGTCTCTGCCTAGTCCTGGTACAAATCTTGAATTTAGAGGGAATTTGAATGATTTTGGCTAGATATTTATTTAGGTTTACTCAGAAGCAGGATGCCTGCCATTAACTTGCTCTGTTCCTCATTCAGAGTTCTTCCCTAAACCGATAACTGTTAGAGTGCAATTGCTTTATGTTTATGCTGGTATCCTTAAAATAAAATGTTATGGTACTTCCTGGTGTTGGAAGAAATGTCCATCTGGATTCAGTTCCAAGTGGGGAGAAAGACATTGGAAACACGGAGAGTGCTTGGAAAGATAACCTTTAATGACAGGACCACATGGTTTGAGGTCCTGGGCAATGGAGCACATGGGTGTGAGAGAGATTTATACCCTCTCTTGGGCTTTGAATTTGAGCTTCCTATTCCTGTGGCAAGCTATTGGCTGCTGTAGGGGTCATAGCTAACCTTGTAGGGTTTTTGAGCCAAGCTTGGTTGAACAATGCAATAAAGAGGGTTTGGGGCAATTCCTATTATGGCTGAGGGCTAATCCTACCTTTGCTGGAGCTTGTGTGAGGGTATTTGCTTCTGAATAGACCTACCCATCTCTTTATCTCTTAAGTGTTGACATCTGCTGTGGGCTATTGAGGAGGACAGGGGCTATTAAGAGTGAGTCTGCTTCCTGCCTAAAAAATGTTTCTCCATTTCTCATCTAGGAAAATATAATATTCTTTTTAATATTTCCCAGAATATTTCATTCTTCTAGGAGAGGGATGGGTGCTAACTTCCTACACTGGCATTTTAAAATATTTGTTAGGGAGTTAAAAGAAGAAGTGCTAGAAAGAAGTTTCTTTCAAAGGAGAAGAAAATGTAAGTGAAATTCTCCTGAGTGTGGTATTCTTGGTCTTAGCTATAAAATAGCTAAGGATGGGTGCAGAACTGCATCCACATGGAGGGAAGTATGCAGTGGAGTACCCCAAGGCTCTGTTTTAGGCCCAGTACTCTTCAATATCTTCATCAATGACTTGGAAGAGGGGATAGATGGGGAACTCATCAAATTTGCAGATGACACCAAGCTGGCAGGAAT
>JANHFK010001472.1:107102-121803 GCA_036250565.1 Sibynophis collaris
GGGTTCTCTCGTGGGAGGTGGGGAGGGTGGGCGGAATCGGATTCGACTCGGGCCTGGAAAGGAGAAGTGAAGTGCCGGCCGGGATTTGGCGTCCCCTGAAAGTCATGCCCTTTCAATGGGGAAACTCCTTCCTCTTGACCTCCTGGGATGGGACTGGGGCGTGCGGCTGGCTGGCTGAGCCCTCTGCACATGCCCCGAGGAGCTCTTCTCTTCCCTTTTCGATTTAGCAATGAGACCCGGCCCCGAAAACAGATCCCGCGAGGCGGAAAGGGAAAAAAGGGTGGCAAGCACCAATCATTGAAAGAAGGAAGGGAAAGGGAAGAAAGAAAGAAAAAAACCCTCCTCCACGAAGGAGAAAGAGGACGGGGACTCGTCTGGAGCTGGGCAGGCGCTGGCTCGGGTTGTGGGAGCTTTGGACTCTTTGCAAACTGCTTTGAAAGCGCCCCGGGGTTTTTTCAGTCTTTTCAGGCCCAGGCGGGACTAGGTACCGCAGCTGTATGAAGGCGTTTCAATGCAATTCAAATCTTTATTGTCAGCGCACAACATATGTACAATGAGATTGGCTTTTTTTTTTATTATCCTCCTCCTTTCCCTCCCTATGGAAAAAAAACCCTGCTGTTAGGCAGGATACTACATTGCAACTTGGTTGCCTGTGGTATGATACTGCCCGCACCGCTATCACACTTCTGGCTAGAAGCAATGTGGGGCCGGGATCCACAAGGACTGTCCTCTACAAGATTAAACTTGCATTAACTTTCCCATAACAATGTATTCAGACGGTACTACAGTTCTGAAGTTTGGAAACAGCCTTTGTGACAATGTGTCTTTCATAGTTTGGGTGCTGTGCCAGGCTGCATCTTTGTATCATAAACCCCAAGTATGTTCCTGTTACATCATTGCGAGGGGGTGGGGCGGGGTGTTCTTCCCTCCGATCATGTCCTATTCTCTGAGATTGCCTGGATAAAATCCCTGGAGTTTTCTTGGCAAGGTTTTCCAGAAGTGGTTTGCCATTGCCTCTTTCCCAGGGCTGAGAGAAAGTGACTAGCCCAAGGTCACCTGGCTGGCTTTTGTGTCTAGGGCGGAACTAGAATTCATGATTCCAGTTTCTAGCCTGCTGCCTTAACCACAAACCAATAGTGCAGGATTAATGCACACATTCTTCTATTCTTTGTAGAGCCTATCTCTTCCTTAAATGTGCTGGTCCAGAACTGTTCATGAAAAATTGCACACATATTCTTTACACAACTTAAATGGAACTTAATTTGTACTCCTGTTTGCTTTAGACATTTTTAAAAGAAAACTCGCCTTCTCTTTGCAGCTATTGCTTTTAGTGAAGCTGCTCTTGTCACCTCTTGAATAATGCACAATTAAGTTCTCCGTTTAGAATTGCTTGGGAATTCCATCTGAGCTGAACATTGAGTCCTCTCTAGATCTATAGTGCATGACTGAATTTATACTTGAATAGAGCACAGAGCAAAAACTTCCAGAGGTAGCAGCTAAATGGATTGATACTGAAGCACAGTTGAACTTATTAAGATTGTTTCGTTTACTTTATTTGGAAAGTTTTGTTTGCCTCTTACAAATGCTAGTGATCCCTTTGTGCACCATTCAGGTAATAAATTCAATAGGTTGACAGTAACTGAAGGAACTACATCAAAAGGTGCTTTAATTGAAATACTGTGTGAACCAGAAGGTAAAACTAAATCAATAAATCTTCCTAAAACTTTAAATACTGAAAAAAATGAGATATTTTTCCTTCAACATTGTCAAATTAGGTTCTTAAGAATTAGGATTTATGCTATAGATATCTGTTGTTTCTGTGAACTATATCTGTAAGCAAACAAATTTAATTCACATTTCCAAGATATGAAAAATGCATTTATCTTTACATTCTGTACTTATCTAAATTTTGCAATACAACTTGCCACTCAAAATTGGAATATTGTACAAGAATATCTATTTGAAAAAGTTTCATCTAAAGATGTAATTTCTTTTTTAAAAGCATGATAATGGTGAAATTTAATGGAATGATCTTATAATTGAAAATGGAATGTTTTAATGTCCACAGTATCTATGTTGCATTAAAATTCAAAAGTGCTTACTTTTGAAAAGTGCAAAAGTGCATTTATTTAACTAATAATTTGCTTGTTTTGGTCTGACCATTTTGAACCTTATAAAATGTTTCTTGTAATTTTAGGATGAAAAGTTGTGGTTCTGATTTTACAAAGAAAACTTTCTCATGCTTGAGGCTTTTCCTATGCAAACTAGAATTTTAAAATTAGTGGAATCCCATAATACCTTTATTTTCAAAAACTACATTTAGTGTTTGATATGTAACATGCAAAGTGATATCTGGACTACATCCCTGAGAGTTCAGATTATGGAGGAAACATATAATCCAATCTTATGCTGGCATCTGTCTCAGAAAAAAATAATGGAGCATAGGGAATGCTGTCAGCGTAAATACTTCTTGCTTACGTATGTTTTATATTGTAGCTATATTGATAAATTTTCTTACATTATCTTTTCGCATATTTACCCAACAGTAAACTCTTTTGAAACTAGTAGGATTTATTTACTACATGATGCAGTTGTAGAAGAGGCCCCTTACTCCAATTTCTTGCCAACAGCTGGAAAGGATTTTTTTAAAAATTACCTCAAGAACCATTCTGTAGAATTACTGGATTTGGGTATATGATTGAAGACCAAGAATGCTTAATATTCAGAAGGCCCAAAGTCCTCCCTGGCCCACTGTTTCCTAGTTCATGACATCAGGAATTATTGCTTTCAGAATTTAATGGTGCAGCAGGAGAAAGTTTTCAGTGTTGCAATTTCTAGTCAGAGGTTCAGAATGCTTTCTCCAACTTCAGAGGGATGAATCTTACTGATTTCTGTGGCAACAGGTTTGTATAAAAACAAATGTTCATAATGTTTGGTAACTAAACAAACCTTTCAGAAAGCTCAGGGCCACTTCAGCAATTAGAAATCTACTTAAGCTAGTTCAGTGGACTAAGATTTTCTTGGTACATTGCAATAATAGATGAGCCCTTGTCTAAACTGTGATACTTGATCATATTTTTTTTGTAATTATGGGTCTTGCTTCTTAAATTCATCATATTACTTGGACCTTTTGGCACATGAAGTATACATGTCTACTGGTCATATATTTTCCTAGATTTCTGCATTTCAAAAGAATAGATTCCCGTTTAGCTCATCTAACGATTGCATAGTATATATTTCTTGTTAGAAACTAGAAACTACAGTATATTTCTAGCTTTCCAAATTGACCAGGTTTATTTCATACATAATTACATGCATACATACTTATCATGTTTCCCCCAAAATAAGACCCGGTCTTATTTTCTCTTGGGCCCCAAAATAAGCACCAGTTCTTATTTTTGGGAGATGTGTTACCTGCTTACCTTAGGACCACCGCAGCCAGGCTCCCATGCCCCGATACCTGTTGCACCTCATGCCTTGACACCTGCTGCCTGACTTCTGTGGCCGCTCACAGCCAGATGCTGCATGGCTCGCCACGCCAGTGCCGCCACTTGCAGCAGGAGGCCGAGTGCTATGTTGCACCATTGTGTGCATGAGCAGTGGCAGCGGCACAACGCAGCACGAGGCCTCCTGCCACGAGTGATGGCACTAGAACAATGCAACATATGGCCTCCTGCTGCAAGTGGCACCAGAGCAACATGCCATGCAGCCCCCTGTCAGGAGTGGTGGCATTGACACAATGAGCCATGCAGCCTTCCATGAGCAGCGGACCGGTGCAATACGCCACATGGTGTCTGGCCACAAGCGGCTGCAAGCGGCTGCAGAAGAAATTGGGCAGGTGCGCAACAGGTTTCAGTGTGTGGGAGGCCTGGATGCAGCAGTCCTAAAGTAAGTGGGTGCGGGGCATGTGGGGCAGCTCCACCTTCCCATCCTAGCTTGATTTTTATGCATGCATCTTGCCCCACCTTGTACAACCAGATGGTGGGACCAAGTGGGCGGCCTCTTAACTAGGGCTTATTTTAGGTGCACACATAAAAATCAAGCTAGGACTTATTTTCAGGATAGGTCTTTTCAGGGAAACGGTATATACATACATGGTTTTTAACACAATGTATTCTGTTGTAAGATTTTTCAGAAAACATACACTATGGTGATTATATTTATGTATTTTATTTGATGGACTTATATTTCACTTGCCCTTCAAGAGTTTAAAATAGTGTACATTGCACTCCTTCCTTTCTCACCTTGTCAGGTAGGTTATGCTGAAAATAAATTGACTTACCCAAAGTTACTCAGTGGTTTTGAACAGGTTTTTCTACATTCAGCCCAATACCATAACCACCACACTATACCTGTCAGTTTTATTTAGAATCTTCATTGTACAGTACATAGTGGGATTTTAATATCCATGAAACACAGAATTTACATTCATTTTTATGCTTTTAAAGGATTCTGATGAAATCCACTGATAGTTTACAATGAAATTTAAAATAGGAGTAACTTTAACATGCAATTAATTTCAGTGTCAGCTTTGGAAGCCATATTAGCACCAGAAGCTTCCACACTGCTACTTTCTTGTGTGGGGGAAAGTAGGAGGGGGGAAATTAGTAGAGGCAATGTAGTTAGACAAAATAGCATTCTTCTTTTCAGTCAAGGTCATGACAGTCCTGCATCTGGAGAAGGAGTGGTTGGAGTGATGTCTCAAGATGGGATTGATGGTGATTAGACCATGTAATGGACTGATGGGTGCAGGGGATGGATTTGAGGTTTTTGACTTACTGAGGAAAAACCCGGAACTCTCAGATTCAGGTTTTCCCAGATGTGGCAGTATCCCTACTCTAATAAATGGAACTTTGAGAAAATGTCTGTCTCGGAGTTTTTAGTTGGAATTGCGTTTTTTCTGGAACCCTGACATTCAGAATGCTATAAGTGAAATTCATGCCTAAAATAAAGAAATGGTAAGGCTTTCTGTAACTCTGGATAGTTAGAGGACACACATACCTGTAAGGGATTAATAATGGTGCATTTCTTAGACAAATGTTTCTCAGTCATATTACTAATGGTATGCAGAATAGACCAAGTTGGACCAAAAAACCCATCTTTTCTTAATTTGGAAATAGTTCCTTAGTGAAAGCACAGAGCAGAAAAGAAGAGAGGCCTGACGGACTCTACTTAATGTACAATGAGGCAAAGTATCTTGGCAAAACGAGATACCTCAGAGGATTGATCTTAGGAGCCAAATAAAATAAGATTTTGCACCAATTAGTTCTCATTATTTGGCTGTAGTGTTTTGGTTAGCACTTAGGATAAAATAGTTTCTCCAGTGATACTGCTGTACCCCTATTTAGATTTCATTCATTATTTTACAGCAGGATTGTAATCAGTATTATGCAATTTTAAGTTCTTAAAATTTTTAACTGATAACTATAATGGCAAATAGATGCTGTTATACAAGAAAAGTGGGCCTATTCTCCCTTAGTAGAGCCCAGGTTATTTGATAGATTGATGGGAGTTCAGCTAAAACACTGGGAAACATGTCATCAGCAATTTGCAGTTCTACTTGGCTGGTATCCCAGCCACCTTTGCACTGGCTGGTACCAGTAATTTCCAGTTTTTCTGATTATGGAGTCAGTGCCTCCACTGTGCTTGGAATCAGTTCATGCTTCCCACAGTCTTTTGTTTCTTAATAGAATCTTCCATTCACCTGAAGGGATGAAAAAGTAATCAGAGCAAAAGAGATTCTGCCACTGAAGCTGTAATTCTCTATAACCATTCTATTGTCTGATGGCAGGAAGAGGAAGTTAACAATTAGTTAACCTTTATTATTATCATGGTTTCAGTTTATAGTTTAACTTTATACCTTACCCACAGTGTTAATTATGATTTGGAGCCAAATTCTTGCCAAGAATGGCTTAGAACAGAGGTTCCCAAATTTTGTAGTACTATGACCCCTTAAAACAATTACTTAATCTGTATGTTCCCATCATAAATAAAATGAACGATTTCATTAGATTGGGGATGAGCAAGAATGAAATACATCAGTTCAAGATATATTTCTTTTATATTATTGCAATTTACTGTATAGGATCTTCTTGAGCCATTTAACCATTGTTTTGCCAAAAATAGCAGGCAGGCTTTAGGTCATGTCAATGAAGGCTAAATGATGCTCTAAGTATTAGTGTGGAAATTACCATTGAATCTGCTGGTAGTAGTCCTCAGTTTTTCTCTTGCCACTCAAAAAGTGTTTTCCATTTTGAAAAACTAAACATTTAAAATTACAGAAAAAATACTGAACTTCACTTACTTAAAAGAACAGATATGTTTTGAATTAAAGATGCCATTTATACCTGTTAGAGTAAAAACATTATGTAATATGATGATTTTTAGAGTATTCTTACCAAAGTCATAAATGTTAAAAAGCTTTTTAACATTTATGGCTTTTGTAAGAGTACTCTAAGAACCAATCATCATATTACATAATATTTTTACTGTAACAGGGGTATATGGCATATTTAATTCAAAACATATATGTTCTTTTAAGAGTAAGTATATGGAGAATCATGGCCATTAGTTGCAAGATGGTTGATGAGGAGAAATATAATGTGCTGGCTGAGTTCTCCATTTTCCTTTATCTTGGTTAGACACAAAAGAGATAGAGGCAGTAGGAACACTGCAGAATACTTTGCCACAGAATCACAACCTGACTGAATTTTATGTTTAAGGAACTAGGCCCTTTCTACTGGGACTATATTACAAATATAATTTATCCTAGGAACAATTTCATTTTATGAATAACTATTAAAAATTTGAAATAAAGAAAAATAAACTAGCAAACTAATAATTGAAGTAGGAAAAAGCAAGTAGTGCCGAGTAAAAAAAGAAACAAAAGCCAAAAGTGCAGAAAGAAAAAAATAAAAAGAAAGAGAAAGAAATGACTTCCAACTTTATTTTATAGCAGATATTATAAATTTTACTTTAAGTTTACCACATACACCATTTTTCTGCTACCCAAGCATCATATCCATATAATCTCTTCTTTTTTTTCTGTTCATGAAAAGTCCAAAAGAAGTTTCCAGTCAGCATTAAAATTAATCAGTGTGTTTTCTCTGATCAAAGCTGTTAATTTTGCCATTCCAGCCAGCTCCATTACTTTCACCATCCATTCTTCCATAATAAGCAATGTCAGTTTTTCCATCTTTAGGTATATAAAAGCTTTGCTGCTCTGGCATGTGTGAAAATTTCATATGTTTTTCTCCAACTATTCATAGCCAGGAACAATTTTTGATTAAAAAATAATGCCTAGCCTTTTGTGACGGGTCAGAATTTATTTTAAAATTATTTAAAAGCCATTAAATACCACAACTTCCCTGAGTTACCCTGTGGTAAGATGGGCGGCTAATACATTTTTATTTTTTAAATTTGGTTTTAAAGTGACAAACTGAAAAATCTGCCAAAGAAAATATATGAAAAGCAGAAGCTATCAGATCCTGTAAGCGCAGTGGTGTTAAGGAAAGTTCCTTTGGAGGGGGGAAAAAGCCACATGTGTTGGAGTGAAATTAGGTATTGTAAATAAGAAAGTAATAGCATAATAATCTGTTGCGTAACTATGTAACATGCTACTTGAGTTCTAAATCTTGAGTTGCAGATTTGTACTTTGTTCAGATTGTAGTGGAAAGAGTAACTTTTTATTGATCAAATCTAGTCGGCCATTTTAATTCACAAAAGATACTTGAAAAATACGAAGAGGCAACAAAATGTGCCTCAACTTCTTTATGGCAATGGAAAGTCTGAATCTTGTTATTACTCTTTGCTCTCTGGCCTATCAAATGTAGCTCCCTTTCCCGACCTCTCTACATAATTATTACCATAAAAGCAATAGACTGCTTTTCTTTCAGTTTTGTTTTAGTAATGTGTGATGGCATCAGAAAATTCTGCTGAAGCTTTTGGTGTGTTTGTGATGCCAAGGAGAATGTTAATGCCATGGTGCAGGTTTGACTCAGTACAATACAGTGCAAACTGATGAGAAAAGATCATTCAGGGTGAACTCAAACAAATGGGGGCACCAGGGAAGCAGACTGTAGCTATATATAAGGCAATATTTAGTTGGTTAACTGAATTTAATCTGTGTAGAATGTACTGGACACATTTATCTCAGGTCCTTTGTAAAATGCTGCTGTGATTTTTTTTCTCCTACCTAATTAACCTTGATGCAGGAATGTATTCTTGTAAGACCCAAAAAAAATGGCATTATAATTGAAACAATTGTCCCCTAAAACAGTTTCCTTGGATTGCAATGGGTGCCACAGGGCTTCTTTTTCTGCAAAACAAATAGGATTTTACTTTCTTTAATAAATTTAATAATGAGAGAGGCTAACAATTTCTCAAAATGGTTCTTTTTTATGGTACCTTTTTGCAAAAGCTAATCATAGAAACTACTGAGTCAAGACATGTTTGGCTCTTTTATTTCATATAAGAAAAATGTAGTTTCTTCCTGTGACCTCTTATAAAGTATTTTGGTTTGATCTATTTGATTATTTATATTACTTCCCTCTTCCTACTATAGTTGTCAAAAGCTCTTAGCACCAGTATTAAAACCTGCTTTAATACATAATGCTATTTTTTTTTGAGTTCCTATAAAAGAATCCATGTCTAGCTAGGAGCAATGGTTAGCCAACTTTGGCTGATCTCAGAAAATGACCAATACTTGAAAGGGAGACAATCAGAAAATCAATGCCAAACTACTCAGTTTGTAAGAATCTTTACTATTTGTGTATGTATTGGCCCCTATAATGGGTTTCATATAACTTTAAAAAAAGATCCCTTTTAATTGACATTAATTGTTGTTAAGTCACTCTGAGAATATCCAAGGTCTAGAAGGGTGGAATATGAATGTATTTCCAGTTCAGTTGCAATAGAAGTTGTCAACTGGGTGCTAGTAGAATTCCATATGTTCTAAATGGTTTCATGGCCTCCTAAATGGTCTGGTGGGTACTGATAGACCCAAATGGCATGCATAGTAGGTAGGATCTTTGCCAGCTAAGCAATCCTTCATGGGCAGTTACTTGGACTTTAACATTTGCTTCAGTCGTGGTATGAATTATACATGAAGCTGACTACCAAAGGAACCTTTTTATACCATAAAAAATTGCTTTATTTGCCACCAAAAGCCTTTTTGATGAATTATCCACATTAGTATTTCAAGGAATGATGATCACTTCTTAGGCATAGCATCCTGTCCTTTTATCCTGTGCTTCATTTTGATTGGAACTTCAGAAAATGCTTTGGAGTTTATGAGAATATAAATATTAGGGTTTGAACCTAACATCTTAAAGCAGCCACATGTTTTCCAAGGATCATATTGTAAAGCACTTTTGGAAGACATGGAATACCTTTCTCATGAGAAGCATTGATTTCTTTTGCATGCCAAGTAAAACACCTAATATTGCTGCCAAGAAAACCCAATGTAAAGTCACCAGGTGTTGTCCCTGGCAAGAAAAATATTTTAGCTTGAAATAATGAATACGACTACAAGCACTTATTTGGATAGCATATTTTCTTCTTCATCTACATATTAATGTAGACATATCTAGGCTCAGTCTTCAGTATTCCATCAAACATCCTTTTAAAAGATTGGACGTTCAGATCTTATATTTTTCACTGTTCTCTTAGTTTTGTTGATACACAACATACCTATAATTATTTATTTCAGTCATTTCATTTCATTCATGCTTCCCTTTCAGTCCTCTTACATTTTAAGTCACAGTCTTCCATATCCTACCATCATTACCAAATAGGCCCATATTATTGATCTCAATATTTTTATTATTATTTTTAAAACTCTTACAAAAGGCAGTTTTACTTTGGCCTAGTTAAAGTCTTGGACCTTATAGTACTGTCATTGTGAGCTAGTTGAACTATAACATGTGCTCTGATCAATACTGTGTCCTTGGTAACAGGCTTACTGCTGTGCAGACTCTATTCACTTAAAGCTTGTAGTAAAAAAAATAGCTGGCCCAGGATCTGGACTGGAAGTGTGTTGATGTATGCTGAGAATCTTGTGGGTGAGACAGATGCAGAGTGCTCCAACATTACATGTAAGTTTCCCAAAGTTGCCATTAACACTTGAAAAGGAAGGGTTTAGGTTTGGAAATCGGCCATCTTGTTGAAGAATGGATTAATGGGAAATTGTGGGGGGTTTTCTACTTGTGATTTTTTTTTTACAACTTTCAGCTGTATTGTAATGTTTACATTGAAATATTTACCTTCACTTACTTTCCCCACCATAACCAGACAACAGATCTCATAATTTCATGCATTTTTTGTTCAGCTCCATAAGGATAGTATTACCATGGACAGTTGTGAGCACAAGGTAAGAGAATATTGTCTGTGCATGGATTCAATGACTGAATACACAACAAACCACTACAGTCCTTTGCCTCATGAGACTACTTCTACTTTATGCCTCTTGCTTCAGTTATATGAAATGAAGATTATATTTGGTAATAAAGATCAGTAGCAATAGCAGTAGCCTTTAGATTTATATACTGGTTCACCTTTACAGCTCTCTCTAAGTTGTTTACATAGCTTATTTCCCCCAAAAGTCTGGGTCTTTATTTTATCAACCTTGGAAGGATGGAAGGCTGAGTCAACCTTGAGCCGGCAAGGTTCAAACTGCTGAACTGCAGTCAGTCAGCAGAAATACTGCATTCTAACCATTAGGTAATTAAAAACACCCTTTCAACCTGTACAAGAATAACTTAATTTTTCTTTCAGGAATAGGTTTATAATGTAATATATATATATATGGTATGGAAAATCATTTTTGAAATTTGAAAAGTGTGTACAAAATAATGTATGTGAATAATTTGTGTTCATATGTTTATCCAGTCTCTATTACCTCTCCCACCGAGGCACAAAAAAGAAGGCTGGCACTGGAATTCATTATGTCTAATTGACAATAATTTCTTTATTTTATAGGCAGTGAAGTGAAGATTATTGGGCATGTACAGATTATTTCTACTGATCAGTAAAAATATAGTGTCTCTGAATGCCTGTAGAATTTCCAGATAACTAGGTCATTCAGTTTGGTATAGTGTTTAAGGCACCAAGGTACAAACCAGAAGACTGTAAGTTTTATTCCTGCCTTAGACACAAAACCAGCTGGGTACTTTGTCCCGGTAACTCTTTCTCAGCCCTAGGAAAAAGGTTTAAACCATTTCTTCAGATTTTGCCAAAAAACCCAACAACAACCTGCATGGACTTGTTCAGGAAGTTACAAGGAGTCAAGAATGACTTGAAGGCCCAAAATAGACCTAAATTCCTTAGACCTAAGATCTTTTTGAAAATTAATCATCATTTTTATTTTGCTGATAATAATTTCTCCATCACATTGTTGAGCTGCCTGTCAGTAATTGGTGGAACTGAAGTTTATGGGGTTAAGTCCGGGAGTATTTGAAGCCATCTGTTCTTTGACTAGTCAAGCAACAGATGTAACTTGCTTATTGAATTAATCCATATTTTATATTTTCTTACTAAACTGAACCATGGTCTGGTCCATAACGACTTGCTAAGCCATAAAAAAATTCTAAATAAGATGAAAATCCATTTACCACTTATACGGTTAAATTTGTTGCAAGACTCCATTTTGTCTCTGCTCCTTTTTCTTCAAAGCCTAGTTTACCTGCTATAATATAATTTCCTTTCTGAGCATTTATCCAAATCAGATTTTTCTACTCAGTAGTCTTAAATTTATTCACTGAAGACAATTGTAGGATATTTAGGCATATTTGTGTTCCATTAGTATTCTGACACCATATAAACACTCCTCAACTTTCTCCATCTTGGTTTTAGGAATCTAGAACAGTCAGATCAGAACAAACAATAGCTTTGCAAAATATTGCCATTATTTTATCAAAACAACTCTTCATAATTCTGCTTAAGCTTAAATATGCTGAAAGACTGTGTTCTTTCTCATGAGGCTATGCAGTTTTAAAAATCTTAAAAAATGCCCTTTTCTCTTTGTAAGTGCAGTGGAGTTACATTTGGTTAAATAATAGCATGTTCTGCCAGTGGCCTCACCAATCCCATTATTAATGCCAAAATGGAACCCTCATTCTGATTAGACCAAGATGTCAACCAGTGCCATCTTCTGAGGATTGAAGCAGTAGAATTGTAATATTGTATCCTGAACACCTTCCACTCAGAGTACTCGAGAAGGTAACCATGGGAAGTCAAGAAGAATCAAGTGGAATTGCATTCTCACTTCATCGCTCTTTGTCTAGGTCATCCATTCAGGCATCCATATTTTACTCAATAACATAAGGCCTGAATCCAGATTGAAATGTTTAATAATTTATGAGGTTTTTTTCCACTTTTTTTTGGTGCCAGTTGCTATAGAAGGTTTAGCTTTTTCGGAACAAAGAAAGAAAAAATAGTGTTATTGAATAGCAAGTTACTGAATGACAGGAGCCCTTCTTCCTCAGTTCTTAAGGATAAGGGACCTTTAGGCCTACATTAGAGAAATTTAATAAAAGAAAAGGAAGCCAACAAGTTCTCACTTCAAGATAGCCCATCTAGATCTGAGAAGTCAGAAAGAGGGTTTTCATTCTTTTTCCTGGGCTAAGGGAAAGGGAAGGAATAAGTAGAGCCTTTCTTTTAGGCTAATTAATTTCAGCTAATGAGAAATAAGATCTCTCAGGGATTATCCTAAAACAAAGGTTTTACTGTAAGAAATCGGATTTTGTGGTGATAGAAGGTTGTGTCTTCTGATAAACCTTAATTTTGGAATTATAAATTATGGCAATGACTCAGTGTATTTCATTGAAATCCAGCATCAGACAAATAAGATAAATATGGAAATTGTATCTCTGTGTACATACATAACGTATATACAGTAGCACTAGTTTATAACCTATCTACCAATTCAGAACTTTCCAGTGAGAAAAAGTTTTAATTCAGTTGCAAAGCAGCTGATTTCATCAGTAGTTCTTGAAGGCAGATTTCAAAATATTCTCTATAATTTATGCCTTTGTCAATGAGGAGCAAATATAAATGTAAGACTCCCTCATTGTTTCTTTTGCTGTCCTGTTTCTGCAAGGCTCTGGGAGTAAAGCTAGCATCTAACTTGCACTATGTATTGGTCAGATTGTTACAAAATCATTTTTCTTTGTCTGTTAACTATATTTTTCTTGGGGCTACAGCCTGGTTTGCAGCTGTTCCTAGGGAGAAATTTGTGCTGATGCTTGCAAACACAATCTCTTATAAACATATGTTAGTACCTGGTTCTTGGTTTGTTATAACATATGCTATACAAATAAAATTCACTATTACTGGGAATGATATCTGTGCTATCTACATTTATAGAGTAAAAGTAAGATAATTGTACTTCTTTGACTTAAATAGGAAGGTTAAAATCAGCTTAGATATTATTGATGACTACTTTTGTGGCTGTTGCTCTTAAAAATGTCTACAAATTTGTTAGTGTTGCCACCCTACAAAGAAGAGGGTGGAAGCACTACAAGAAGAGAGTTCACCATAAGTACAGCCATCCATGTTCTTGCTTCAAATATGTGATGCCTGAATATTATTAATGAAAGGTTTTCCTCTTCCATTAATGAAAGGTTTTCCTTTGCAAAGCTTGACTGGACCTTTCCTTTCAACTTACAGGCTATTTTTAAATCAGTTTGGGGGACGAAGTGGTTGCTAACAATAAATTGAAATATCCATAACGTCAAATTTGGAACTTACCCAGTTCTGTAGATTTAAGAACATGGAACAATTCATTGAAATAAAACATTTTTTGTATTGGTGTTCGTTTGTTTCATGATAGTGTTCTCCTATATAAGTATCATTGATTTGATGAAGATCGATATTTGAGGGAAAGAACCTTGGTCAGGTTGTGTTACTGGAACAATATGATTTGTACATTCCTTTAAGAACAAATGCCACCACATTGTCCATATTTAAAAGGATTTTAACAAGGTAGGTTCATTTCTCTTGATTGCTTTCCTTTCCTACTTCCATTGGGTACTTCTTCGACAAGAAAGACAAACTGTTCATGAAGAAGGAGGCATCTTTCAGCTCTTATTCTATTAACATTATAAAACCATCTTATGCTTCAATATACAAGAAGCTCCTTCAGTGTGATTCTTTCAAGAATTCACTTTTATGTTGCTGATGTTTCTGTCAATGAGCTATTATTATTCACCGTTTTTTTTAATTAAATTTAATCTATTCATCTGTATCTGGCTTTCTAGTACTGTTTTTCACAAATACATTAACTTGTTATGGATATTTTCCATTTTAAAAACAATTGCTCCAAACAGCTATCTGGTTGTTATGTAAGACCCCTGGGCAGTTTCTGTCTGTGCATCAGTAAAATTAGCATTAGTATGTACATTTTGATGGGAGCCCAAAGATTGAGTATGGTGAAAAATAAGGTGGTTTGGTTTCCCTTTTAACTCTTACAGTGCAAACATAGAGTCAACAGTGATTGTCTTCTCCAGTACAGCATATGTCAAGATTGATAAATTAAGGTTTACCTGAGATTGTACTGTCACAGAAAACTCCTTTTCTTCCTATCGCTCAGATTCGGAGCGGGCTGACCGTCGACAGTAGTGATCCAGGCGATGTGACCGAGGCAAGTCTTGGAGAGGACATCTGGGTTGAGTTTGAAGACTCAACCTTCTGGGTGGAGTTTGAA
>JANHFK010001472.1:121903-135304 GCA_036250565.1 Sibynophis collaris
TGACTGTAAACCGCCCTGAGTCCCGCAAGGGAGAAGGTGCGGTATACAAATATGAAATAAAGTAAAAGTAAAGTAAATCTGCTATTCAAGCATTGCCCATTTCTGAAATTATTTTGTTTATATCTTTGCCACATTGGCAAACCTCATAAAGTATAATCCTAGATTTTGTTTTCTAGGATCATATCTCTTGCTGCTTAAGAATCATTTGTATTGTAAGAACTGTAACCTTTCCCTTTGTATGTAGTCTTTGGATATAGATATAGTTAATGAACTTATATTTGTATGTATGTGAATTATAGGTGCAGTCTACCTTTGGCCAGCAGTATTTCTACTATTATAATTAGAATGGACTCTTAGAATGGGCAAATCTGGTTATATATAGTCCTTTTCCTTCCACT
The DNA here is from genome assembly GCA_036250565.1 of Sibynophis collaris. Classification (NCBI taxonomy): domain Eukaryota; kingdom Metazoa; phylum Chordata; class Lepidosauria; order Squamata; family Sibynophiidae; genus Sibynophis; species Sibynophis collaris. Next base: position 122,302 of record JANHFK010001472.1, read on the forward strand.
TTTTTATTATACAAATGGTATACTGTTGCCATTACTAGGGAGTAATGTGATATTAGCAAAGAGAAGAGAGATTAAACCCACTGCTTATGCAAATTTTAACACAGAGCTTAAAATGGCTGATTTCCTAAACATAACCTCAGATTTTAGTAGAGAAAAATTCAAGCTAATCTTTCTGTCATTCCCATTTTTATCATATTGAAACATGTACCTTCTAGTTTCTACTTGATTGAGAAACAATCATGTATTTGTAATTTTGTATGGTTTACAGAAGCAGAGCTGATGTAAAGGTCACTCTGCATTTTGCTAAGTATGATCATTTGCTTCCAGAATCAATTTAAAAAAAAAAAAATCCATTTACAAGTTTTGGCAGGAGTGGTATCATAATGAAATAATGACTAGTTAAACAGTTTGATTACTACTATTATGCAGCTTGAAATTTATAGCACTAGAATTTCATACTATACTTTCTGGATTTGGAAATGTTCTCTCTTTGTTTTAAAAATTGTAGTAGTTTTAGTCTGAGTCCTGAAGTTTGAACTATTGACATCAATTAAGTAAAATAATAAAATGGGGGAGGTGTATGTTTGTGCGTACGGAGGGAAGCTGACAGATCACTGATATATAATAGTATTTATAAAATCAACTTAATCAAAGGTTTATTTTATGCCCTAAATCTGATTTTTAAAATAAATGTATAAGTCTTATTCTCTTGAAATGTAAAAGAAGGGAAGGATTATATCAGAGAGAGAAAAACAGATCATATTAGAAAAATCTAAAATATTAAATTTCTATAGCAGTGTGACAATAATATTATTCCTTCAGCATCATTTAGTACCATTGCTAGTTGTAGTGCCTGATGCTTCTTGAGAAAGAAGAAGAAATAATTTAGCTAAGTCTTTGCCACCTTGTAAATATATATTTATTACCCCTCAATGAGAAGAATGTCTGTCTGTCTGATTGACTGACTGACTATCACACACATATTCCAATCTCATTTATATAAAATAATTATCATCTTCAGTGCTAGCATATCACATGGTTAATCAATTACCTCTGTTATTTTTCTGCATTTCCAGACAGCCTTTTTGAACTCAAATTCTCCATGTATATTAAATAATAGTCCCCAGTATTCCTCAGTCAGCTGACTAGGACTGTACTGTACTCTCCAAATTGATATATATTGTCCCTTACATGTTGCATTCATTCTTACACAATCTTACATGAAGGGGGTCAACCTATTTCCAAAGCTATTGAAGGGAGAACAAGAAGTAATGAATGGAAACTAATCAAGGAGAGAACCAACCTATAAATAAGGAGAAATTTTCTGACAGAATAGTTGATCAGACGTTCAGATGTTGTTGGTACTCCATCATTGGAGATTTTTAAGTATATAAATGAGAAGAGGGTTGAACTAGAAGACCTCCAAGGTCCCTTCCAACCCTGTTGTTCTGTTATAGTTCTATTCCCACAACTTGGTTTATTTTTTCCAGATTAGAATCTTCCTATCATTTTATTACAGCTAGCTGTTTATACACTTGCATTTCATAAGACTATTGAGGAATAAAAGGATTTGTTGTTTTATTGTTTTCTTTAAAGGTCTTTATCTTATTTTCTGATTCTAAAGAAAGGGGTCAGTTAGTGTAATTTATTTTGTAAGTACCATGTGCCAAACAAATAAGTCATAAAGAAACTACATGCTGAGTTAAGATGTGTTCTGTTTGTTCTAAGTGAAATTTAATGTGCTTAAATTATCCAAGTAACCTCAGATATGTAGAGAACCAGTTCTGTACTGAGCAGCAGGACTGGTCTGCAACCTACACATTTTTCTTTAAAAGCGTATATTTTCCAAAATAAAACCTTGGAGCCTGTAGATGTTTTCTTTTTTGTATTCAGTCACCAGCCAGGATTGTCTCCAGGAAATGCAGTCATTCTCCTTTTACCTGCTTCCAGAGTATGGCAGTGGAAAATTTCTACAGGTAGTCCTCGATTTACAAGCACAATTGAATTCCAAATCTCCATTGCTAAGCAAGACAGTTGTTAAATGAATTTTGCCTTTCTTGCCACAGTCCATGACCTTTCTTGCCACCGTTTTTAATCTGCAGTTGGTAACATGGTTGTTAAGTGAATCTAGCTTCCCCATTGACTTTGTTTGTCAAAAGGTTGCAAAAGATGATCCCATGGCCCCAGACACTACAACTGTTGTAAATATATACCAGTTGCCAAACTCTGAATTTTGATCATGTGACCACAGGGATTCTTCAATGGCCTTAGGTGTGAAAAATGGTCATAGGTCACTTTTTTCATTGCTGTTGCAACTTCGAATGGCCACTAAACAAAAGAGCTGTAAGTTGAGCACTACTTGTATTTGGCCCCATTGTATGTATGTTGTAGCAGACTCCAGAGTTCTAGTCTTGATAATCAATGTCATCATGAAATTTTTAGGCATTTGGCAGTTTTCAGGTCAGTGTTATCAGTATGTTGATGGCATTCAACTTTTCTTCTTTCCTGCTGAGTCATGAGAAGCTATGCAAGTGCTTGAATGAGGTCCAAAAAAACTAAAGTTGATTCTAGGTAAACTGAAATCTAGGTTACTAGAAAACTAGCACATGTGAGAGGAAGCATGACTTCTTGTCATTGCGATACTAATTTCCTATACTCTAGGAGGGCTGTAGATTGTTTTTGGAATCATGTAGTTTCCATATGAGAGCCAGCTTGGTGCAGTGGTTAAGATATCAGGCTAGAAACTGAGAGACCCTGATTTCTAATTCCACTTAAGGCACAACGCCAACTGGGTAATATTGGGCCAATCATTTTCTCATAGTCCTAGGAAGGAGGCAGTGACAAACCATTTCTGAAAAACCTTGTCAAGAAAATTGCCAGGGTTTGTCCAAGCAGACTCCAAGAATCAGACATAATTGAATGGAAGAAAAAAAACATGTACATACCTTAGGTGTAGGATAGTATTGTAGTTTCAGTAATTGGCATTACATAGATTGCCAACTGCTTATTAAATTACCATGGGTTTAGCCTCATTCCTCTTCCCACCAACAAAGCAATTAAAAGTCTTTGCTGTAATAAGCATTATGTATGCGGTCTAGTTTTCTATTAAAATTACTATTGCAAATTTAGAGTTCTTTTGCCCTGCAGTAAACATTTCATTCCTTAAGAAGTCTATAAAGTAGTTAATAAATTAGTTATGCTAAGTTGCCCCAAAATAGTCTTGTGGAACCTTCAACAGCTAAGTTTCTAGATAATCAGAAGAATGATCCGTGAGTATTACACCGGTGACAGTAAGTTTTCGTTTTGTTTGTCATTTGTTTTAGATTGTATATTTCAGCTGAGTATGCTTATGGACCATATTGTTACTTCATGATTATATTTTCAGTCTCTGGGCAAATATTCTTTCGTAGGTATAGCAAATTGAGGATTTGAGTATCTGAAGCACAAAGTTAATAATAAGGGCTAGGAATTCAGTGAGCAAATCATTGGAGGGTTTTTTTCTCCTTACTTTTAGTTTCTGAAACATCAACCTAGTCTTCTCTAGCTATCTAGCTTTATAATCTATTGGTTTTAAAAAACTATTTTTATAGCTAAAATATTGTCATTATGCAACAAAACAGACATTTTATTTGAAAGTTGAGAGCACATGGAACTTTTAGCAATTGACAATATAGCTTTTAGCTTTGCAAAAATCATCATTGTAGTAATCATCTTAGTAAATAGCAATTAGTAGTTGGACAGTATGTTTTAATATAATCATATATCTCTTAGTATGATTTATAAAGTTAGAGTGTCCTACAGTAAAAGAGAGATACTGATTTTTGAATCTTTAGAATTAAAACTCTAGGCAAGGACAAAATTACTTTCTTTGCTTTGTATTGAAGCTTTGGAATTAAAAATATTTTCTTTACTGCTAAAATGATGTTCCACCCAGTTAAGAAAGCAACTTCCAGATTTAAAAGTAATATGAGTTCCAATAATAAGATGGCATTTTAAAAATGCTCTTGGCTTTGAAAATCTAAAATATCTACTTATAATGAAAAGGAATAGTTTGTTAGTTTTTCTTGTTGAAGCAAACTACTAAATTCTAACTATCTAAACCACAAATGTATGTCTAGGAAATACTCTGCAACTGGAACTTCTATAACTAGGCAATGTGATCATTGAGTGAATTGTGTCTGATTATAGTATTTTTAGGCAAAGCAGATTTTTCAAAATCACAGAGTTCAAGGGAATTTCAGTTAAGCCAATGCAGAGATTATGGAGGTGGATTTGGTGATTGATTTCATTAGAGGAAGAAGTTTTTTAGATTCACATTCACTTGTTACAACTTAATAATCAGTCCTAAGTGCAGCTTATTTTGTTTCTTTTTTGATTCTAGGCAATATAAATAGATAAAAGGTAAATACGGGCCAATTTGAGTGAGAGAATATTTTGACAAAATAGCAATCTCCTGTAGTTCTGTAGATACTGTATTTCCACTCTAAGGAAGAATTATAGACTATATTTTATTTATTTGTTAGAGTTTTATCTCCACCTTTTCTTCAGAAATTCAAGTGACAGAAGTCCATTTTTCACCACTGCAGCAACACACCCTGTGAGTTAAATTAGTCTGAAATAAATGATTAGCCCAGTCATCCAATGGCTGAGATGAGACTCCCTTAGTACAGTAAAAGTCTAACAATTTAACCTCTGTACCATTTTAATACCAAAGGAATAAATGTGATATTGTAAATCATTATATTTCAGCTCCATTTTGTTAAATTTTAAAGTTGAAACAATGCTGAAGATGTTGGTAACTTATTTATCTTTGATAATATTTTCAGGCAAAGCAGATGTTTTAAGACTGCAGAGTTCAAATGTGTTACAGCTAAGCCAATGCCAGATTATGGTGGTAAACAGTGTGATTCAGTGAAGGTTCAGTGAAGGTTTAGCATGTGAGAAGCCTCTGTGTAAAATATTTGCAAATAATAATTTTGGTGCTGGATATCCTTTGTCTTTTATGATCAGAGCAATTAAAGTCACTAATATTTCTTTCACAGCATTGTCCCCCTCAAAGTCTTAATTGCTATATATTCAACTCTCCTTGATTCTTTTATCAACTTTCTTAAGTACAGTATATTAAAGCTGGGAGAGACTGATCTAAGATGCTGCTGCTGCTGCAAGTTTTATGGCTAAGCCCTTGGTGAGGTCAACATGACTTGCTGCTACTCAGCTAACAACTGTAGCTTCTTCCTTGATTATTGCCTGGTTGTCCCAAAGGTGCTTTCTTTCTTTCTTTTTTTTAAGAAACTGGACTTTCTTGTTTTGCTAGAAGATGTTTTGCTTCTCATCCAAGTAGCTTCTTCAGTTCTGACTTGCAGTCATATGGTCATGCACCTTTGGGACAACCATGACCTGGACGACTAAGAATCTCTATAGACGTATTGCCTGGTTGATTAATACACCCTCTGCTTCTTACTTTGGAGCAAGCTCCTAGGTTCTTATTAAGCTTTTACATAAGCAGAGGGCAGGAGACTATAAAGAGCCAGATTTACCTTCCAGCTTCCTCGCTACCTGTTCTTGAACATTATAACTTCCTCTTTGAAATAACCATCTGTAGGGTTATGTAAAATGTTTGATAATGGGACACTCTGACCCCAAAATACACTGTTCTGAATATTATGACCCTGGGATAGGCTTGCTCAAGTTCAAAATACTCAAGCCCATTCTGAGTATTTTGCATATCCCTAGAGTTCTGTCTCCTGGCCCAAGCAATTAAAGAGAAACTGTAGAGATAACTTGAATTTAATTAGAAACAGTTATTCAAATTCCTGATGGAGAATTAGTAGCAACTACACCCAGAATCGGTAGCAATAGGTACAACTCTCAGTTAATACCCATGATTGGAAGCAGTGCATGCTTCTGTTGCCAGAGATACAGTTTCAAATTGATGTAAACATGGGAGAGGCATCTGATAAGTTTCTTCTACATTTCTCCCAAAAGAATGCTGCTTGGAATTACAAAACAGAACTCTGGTAAACTTAATCTGTAGTTGGAAGCTAATGCTATTCATTACAAAAGTACATTCTCTTCTGAGTTTTTTTTTTTTTCATATTCATTTTTGAGCCAAATTATCTTTGTTTCTAAATCATTCTCAAAATTTACTGGATGACCTAGATTTACTTTGATGAGACTTGGAAGACTCCTGCAGCAAATTCTAAATCTGTCCAAATTAGCATGATTGGACTGGGATGTGTTGCATAATGTATTTTCTTTCATTGAACAATTATACATGCCTTCGCAGATATGGTATGCGGTTATGTGATATAAAACTTCAATGCCTAAATTTTGGTCCAAAAATTTGACCAAATTGCCTTTTATCAGTAATTGAAATAGTGTTTTATTCACAATGCATATTTATCTTTCCAAGTTTTACAATATATTTGGTCTATCTTTCATGCCAAAGAAATCTTTTAATTTGTTCTTGCAGATTCCAAATATTGCCATTATACTAAAATGTTGACAGTCCTAGTGTTTCCAGTGGGTTTTAACTCAGAGCAATAAAGGGACAGGTTCATTCATATGATTTAATATTCCAACTCTTGAATTGCATCTCCAAAATAGAGATGATTGCAGAGAAACGTTTCCTAAACAGCGTCTTGAGATATCCAGTATCTTCAGACAAAAAGTTCAATTGAAGTAGATACATTTGAAGATAAGAAACTAGTTTCACATTTTTAAAGTAACTATGTTAAAAACTTTCTAACTGGTTTTGGAATACAGCTCTAAGGAAAACGGTTGTGGATAAAGATTTTAATAATTAAAGTTTTGCCCAGAAACTAGTTTTTATACCCTAGAGAAAACTTGTTGGACTAGTCTGTACTTTTCATAATGGAACCCCAACAAGTCTGCTTGACACAATCACAAACCCTGTTGTTGGAGGTGAAAAAAGTCAGAGCTGGTGCTTCATTGTTGTCAGACAGCAAGAATTTCTATGATACTGCTGTGGTAATTCTTGGCAATGTAAAACATCAATAGCAATTCTATTTTTTTTCCACTAATGTGAACATTACCACTATTTTATTTATTATATTTATGTTCTAGCATTCAGGAACTCAAGGTGCAATATACAGTGTAGCACTATTTCCTTCAATTTGCACCACCGCAATAATCCTGTGGAGTAGGTTAGGCTGCAAGGGACTGTTCCAAAATCACCCATTAAGTTTCCACACCTGATGATGGTATCCCCATTCTAGTCCCCCATCTTAATCTATAAATTTTAAATTTTGCTGCCTAAATGTTGTAATCATCCTTGTTTTTATTACTAGGCATATACGATGCATTGTCTGCTAATAGCAAATGTCTTGCTACAAAGTACCATAGCTTTATTGAATGGAATGATTGTGTCATCTATTTCATTCTGCAATTGATTTTCATTTACATTAATTGAATATCACGAATCTTGATAGGTCATCTATTTATATTTACTGGTAACATAAAATGCTGTATATTATATCTATACAGGAAGCATTCTTCTTTGGAATGACTTGTATTGAATACTGTAGAATGGGATCTTATGTTGCTTATGTTGCTTATGTTAAGTTGGAGAATTAAGCTTGTTGACCTTTAAAAAAAACAATAGTAACTTCTTAATTTTTGTGTATAGCAAATCCAGTTTGCAGATGATATGCAGGAGTTCAGTAAATTTCCCACAAAGACTGGTCGCAGATCCTTGTCTCGTTCCATTTCACAGTCTTCCACAGACAGCTATAGTTCTGGTAAGTGTCTCCCTTTTAATAATATTTATTTTCCTTTTGATTTATCTTTTGCTGATCCAGAAGTAGTTAGCTCAAGAAGCATATCTGGCCTTTCAACGTCTTCCTTGTAATCTTTGAATATACACACACATGGAAGAGAGAGGCAGAGTCATGCTGCTGAATTTATTAATGTGATTTTTGTGTGCTATTCAAATAAAATTTATTTTTAAAAAATCATAGACATGTCAGCATATCCCTGCCAGATCCTGCAGCTCTCAGAGGCTGATTGGTTTAAAAAAATAAAAGTTCCTATCCCTGACCTTGTTATCCCTACACTTATTCATATAAGTGGAAGTGTTAAGTGGTTCATTACAATATCACTAATGATGGGACTCAGTAGATAGTTCCTACCCATATTGCGGAAAAGAGTCTTGACTTGGTTACTTCCTATACTGAGACATAATCATTGACTTAGTTTCTTTTATCTGTATTCTCTTCTCATTGGAAACTTTGATATTGTTTTATAGCGGCATCCTACACTGATAGCTCTGATGATGAAGTTTCTCCAAGAGAAAAGCAGCAAACTAATTCCAAAGGCAATAGTAATTTCTGTGTTAAGAACATCAAGCAAGCAGAGTTTGGGCGCCGAGAGATAGAGATTGCTGAGCAAGGTAAAGATTAAATTGCTAAAGCTTCTCTCTGGGTGTCATAAATTTTATTCCACTAGTCAGCAAATATCTTGGTAGCAAGTAAGCTCTTGGAAATGTCCACAAATGATGTAAATTTATAAACAAGGCCAAAAGTTTTGGATCCTATTAATTAAGTTGTATTGCACAATCCTTATGAACAGCAAGAAGTGATCAGTGTGGGGTTTTTTTTGTTATTTGTTTAACAAATTAATAGGACCTTATTCACATAGTTCCATTTTGAGCAATTAAGCACACCTTGGCAGTGTTCAGTTCAGGTTGCTGGCATTCTTCAGATATATACTAGGGCTGTTCACAGATGACAAGGAGATTTGGAGTATCTTGTCTGTAACCTTTTAAAGAAAGTGCTTCTTTTCTGAGTTCATACAGCTGCTGCCAGGCAATTCCAAGAAGAGACCTGTTTGATTTAAGGAAAAGCTGCTAAACACATGTGCTTTCATGAATGTTCCAAATCACTTTTTTTCCTTCAAATTGCTGCACAGCCTTATTATATGCTACATTTTGGATTCAAAGTACTTGATAGTAAGTAAATATGGTTTACTGTTGGAACCATGGGCCATAATCAAGTAGCATAGCATAAAATAAAGTAAATCAAAATAACAATACAATATAATAAAATATAATATAATAAAAAGAGTATTAAATACTAAGAAGCCAAAACAAGGTAAAGCCGAGGCTTTTTAAACTCTTAAAAATTCTTAAAATTCTGAGATTAAATGACAACAAATAAAAGTGGGAAATATACCTACAAGAAGATAATTCAAAAGTTTGATGTCTGACCCCTTGAATTCACCTACCATCAATAACATGAGCTTAATCTCATAAATAGAACAGTGGAGGAGGTAGTAAATAATATCCTTCATTTGACTGGCACTGCAGAGAAACCCACACTATTCAACAAGGTGCAACACAAACTCCCGTGAAAATATGCTAAAGGCATGGTCTGCAAGTGAAAGGATGCAAGATCTTTCTCAAGGGCAAATTGGTTATCTCTCTTTCCAGAGCAATTGTTTTCTAGGAGCTTTTTACATACATATAATTCTTTTTATGAACTGAAGATTATTGTTTGCTCAGTAATTGGCATGGGGGTTTGTTAAGGATTCTTTTGGGTTTTTTTAGATATGTCTGCACTGATCTCACTACGAAAACGAGCTCAAGGAGAAAAACCTTTAGCTGGAGCTAAAATAGTGGGATGTACACATATCACAGCACAGACAGCAGTGAGTACACCTGTTTTGCTATTTGCATCTTAGTCTTCTTTTATCTTTACTATTTTCTGGGTTCTATCTGTCACCTCCAGAGGAACAAGGGGACTCATTCTACAAAGGGGGTAATATAATTACTAAATCATCTTGATAAATATTTGTACTCTGCAAAACAATTGGCCTTATGGAACCTCCTGGATCTCAAGTAGCTGATGATTTCCTGTGGGTTTTAACTGATTACTACAATTATTTGAATTGGAATTGCAGTCTTGAATAGCTCAAAGGACTGAAAATAAATGGTTTGGATCTTGGATAATCCTTTTCTTATGTTCTAAAGGAGCAAGAAGTTGTGGCATTAATCTAACAAATCTAGAATCAGGTGGTCTATAATTGAATTTAAACTTCTGGAATCTAATGGTTTGTGAACTTGTGAGTTTTTTGTTCCCCCAATCCAATTACTGAAGCTTTTTAATTTGATGCTGTTTGCTTTATCTCTTAGGTCTTGATTGAGACTCTTTGTGCACTAGGAGCTCAATGCCGATGGTCTGCTTGTAATATTTATTCTACTCAAAATGAGGTGGCTGCTGCCTTGGCTGAGGCTGGTGAGTATCAAGTTAGAAATTATTTATGCATTCGTTTTTGCAATATTTACTCATTATGACCTCAGCACTTAAGAATACATAGTGTACCAAGTTATTTGGTTATGCAAGAAGATACTTAACTTTTTCATGTACTAAAACTGTCTTCTGAAGCTTCTCACTGATAAGCTTCATATTTTCAGGAAAAATAAGTGGATTTTATTTAGATGGAAAAAATCATTGTTTTGAAGGATGGCTTAATTAATGCCAAAATTAATTATTTATCATTGTAACAGACTGAGCATAGGTATGTTACCTATCTGGATGTGGAAGCTGAAAAACCTTTTAATCCTGTGATTAAAATCACCAGCTAATGGATCAATGCCAAGTGATTAATAAGATACTATATCAAAATTAGATCTTGAGATATGGCTACAATAGTTAATTTATTATGTTATTAATCAAATATGTCATTGCAAGGAAATAAAAATAAACAAAAATAATACAAAAATGATGGCAAATTTAGGTTTTTCAGATAATTTTCTTTGAAAGGTAGCTTAAAATATTTCATTAGCTATATTGAAAGAAATACAACTGTATTCCTCACTTTGTTTTTAAGACTGTAGAAAAAATAGTGGCAGAGTATCATTTTCCTAATATTTTTATAAATTCTGTCTGTATGCCCCATGTGTTGGGAAATCTGCCAGATATTTTCAGAGAAACATTTCAGTCAGGTAGACTCCTTTGTACCTATAATAAGAGAACAGGTAACAATAAAGGACACTTTACAGGCACTTGTTAGCTTTAAATTATGTACTCTTTCTGCATACATTTTTTCCTATGAACATTCATGTCACAATGAATATTTTGGTCTTTGCGTGCCATAAAATGTTTTATACAATTCCACTTCCTGCACATTTTGCCAAGAATCTGCTCTGATGAATTTTTTGAAAAACAAATGACTGGTTGTTTGACCACTATTACTTGTATAATTCTAAGAAAGCCTAAAGCCATCTGTAAATGTTTCTGATAGATTGCTTTAATATAACTTTTTTCCCCAAAGGAAAAAACACATGGTACACAGTTCTGTTTTTAATCATATTGGTCACCATAATGATTGGGATCTGATTCACACAAACAAATTAAAATGGCCGATTAAACATACGACAAGCAAACAAATCACACAATAACTTAGCATGACTTCTAATGATAGATTGCTTTTTTATGTGTGTTCTGGCGATTAAAACCTGGTTCATGTATAGAAGTAAACCATAATACAATCCTTGACTTTTGACCACAATTGCCCAATATTTCTGTTGCTAACCGAGACATTTGTTAAGTGAGTTTGCCCAATTTTTGATCTGTCTTGCCACAGTTGTTAAGTGAATCCCTGCAGTTGTTAATTTAGTAACAAAGTTGTTACTTGAATCTGGCTTCTCCATTGACTTTGCTTGTCAGAGGATTTTAAAAGGTGGCCCCAGGACACTGCAACTGTCATATAAATACGAGTCAGTTGCCAAGTGTCTGAATTTTGATCACGTACCCATGGGAATTGCTGCAATGGTCATAAGTCTGAAAAACAATCATAAGTCACTTTAGTGCTATTGTAACTTTGAATGGTCACTGAATGAATTGTTGTAAGTTGAGGACTATCTGCATAGTTTGCCTCTAGCTTACTGTTCAGAAAAGAATAGTTAATGAATTTTGGCTTTGTGTGATATATAAACGTAACAAGAAATACCTTTTCTAATAACCTGTTTAATTAAATTTTCTCAAAGCAAGAAAATCATTAGGCTAATTAAAGTAGGCAAATCTACTGTTTAAACTATGTGGCTCTTGCAAAACATGGAAAGTATTTTCAACATTCATATAGCTAAAGTATGTGGAAATAACAGCGTGTTACATTTGCTACATGCTGGTAGTATGCTTAGCTAGGACAAAATGCAAGAAACCTTGCTTTTAAAAATTCATTTGGGCCTTTTTTATTGTTTTGTTAGGTGTTGCTGTGTTTGCCTGGAAAGGAGAATCTGAAGATGATTTTTGGTGGTGCATTGATCGCTGTGTAAATATGGATACCTGGCAGCCAAATATGGTAATAGATCATTCCACTAAAATTCCACTGTTCTCATTTTGTTGTCTTTTCCGAGAGGATCAAAATGCTACTTCAGGAATGCCCAAGATTTTGGCACGCTGAGTGGAAATATTGCTTTTTTCTTTAACCCACAGGAAATAATATATAGTGATCTCAGATGGTGATTATTTAACATACAGAATATTTAAATCTAGTCATTCCTGTTCATACAAAACTAATTCCCTGGTTCTCTGGATTTAGGCTATTGCAGCACAATGGTGAATTTCTAGAGAACAATTTATAAAAGGCATCATTTCAAGAGAACCTGTTCAATGTCAATTAGATGAATCACTTAGATGAATCAATAATAGAATGATTATCTGAATTAATTATATTTCCCATATTTCTAGATCTTGGACGATGGTGGAGATCTGACTCATTGGGTTTATAAGAAATATCCCAATGTATTTAAGAAGATCAGAGGCATTGTGGAAGAGAGTGTGACGGGTGTGCACAGGTAACAAAGAAGAATTTCTCTGTTATTTATTTATTTTATTTTATTTTATTTTATTAAACTTTTATACCGCCCTTCTCCTTTGGGGGGACTCAGGGCAGTTCACAGTCAGTTAAGATACACACATTACAAAAATTAAAATATATTAAAAGTATTAAATTTGACTGTTCCCATTTAAAACCATTTAAA
>JANHFK010001472.1:137154-147542 GCA_036250565.1 Sibynophis collaris
TTTATGTTCAGTTTTATGCCAGGAGTTTAAATCAATACACTGTTGTGATACACAGTGACTGCAAATTTTACTTTATTTAAGAATTTAATAGAATTGTGTTTTCATAATGGGTTGCTTTCTTTTCTGTAGTCTAAAGAGGACAACGGATGTTATGTTTGGGGGAAAACAAGTAGTAGTGTGTGGCTATGGTGAGGTGAGTATTAGAAGCAATCCACAATCCTAATGTCCTTTATGAGCTCTCATCAATACAAGAAAATAGTTAGCTTCGTACAACCTTCGTTATTTGTTGTATTCATTATCTGCCTTTTACTAGTAATACTTTCATTCTTTCTTAATAAAAGCACAATTAGCAAGCAATTGTGTTGTAACAGAAAATGATATATTTAATTGTAAGCTACTCCGAGTAATTGCAAGCTGCTATCAGCAACTATTTTTACATCACTACTATTAATAATGTATGTAAAATGCATCAATTATATTCAGGATAATCTTAACACATGAATGGAATGTATTATTTCAGCATGGTACTATATAAATGGCAATGTGGAATTCTGCGCATTTAAATTTTTTTACAACAGGAGCCTATATAATTCATGGCAATAGTGCAAGTGATTGCTTATGCAAGAGACTTAACAGCAAGAAGAATCTGGAATTCTTTCTAGCTGTTCAAAATCAGTATTAAAATGGTTCAGTTCCTTTCCTGTCCCTTCCCTTATTTTTTCTTATACAGCAAAATTGGCATGTATTTTTCCTCAAAGTTGTGAGTCTTCATTACATGATTAAACTGATAATTGTCATCAGCTAGGCCTTAGTAATAAACTGAGCAGAGGAAGTGATAATTTCTTGGCCACATTTTCTTTTAAACACTTCTTTTCTCCCCTGTTTCCTCTCTCTATTGTGGAATTATATTTCCCAACTCAGAAAATAAATCTAACTTAAATATTTCAATTTTTCTCCAAAGTTGTTGGTTGGGAACCTTTTTTTTTTACTGATAAGTATAGTGCTATCCATGATATTTATGGTTTTTAAGACAAGAATATAAAGGCCTGAGCTTTCAGGTTCTTCATTTTGTTTCTCTTTTCTAGGTATGCACATAGTGCCTAATCCAATTAAAATAAACAATACTTTTAAAAAAAGTCATATATTTGGAATCAAGTGCAAAAATTATCAATTCCATTTTTAATTGCATCAATCATATAATTTTATGCAATGAGCCAGTACTGTAAATACTGTAGCAGTAATACAGTCATGAGTAAAGGAATGAATAGAAGTAACATCTTCATGCTATATCAACAGGAAGAAAACTATTAAGGGAGGCTACAAATTACCCCTGAGTATTTTTGCTGCCAGTTCGTCAATGTTGATTAATCAATACACCAATTATATACATTTCAATTTTAGTGTAGAAATTTGAAACCAGTTTCATAGTTACCTACTGTTGCTTTTGAGATAGACAAAACATGGTTTTCCAGCTTCTGATTTTGTTTCTTTTTGGGTACTGCAGGTTGGAAAGGGATGCTGTGCAGCTCTGAAGGCTCTGGGAGCAATTGTTTCTATCACAGAGATTGATCCCATCTGTGCCCTTCAAGCTTGGTAAGAGATGAACTGTTACAAGCATTATTCTCTGACAGCGTTCAGATGTCTTTATCACTTTTGGTTAGTCTTCTGGTGACAACTTCAGAAGGTTGCAATGAAGCAGATTATTAAAAGTTCTTCTATCTAGAACTTAAAAACAAAGCTATCTTTGTAAGGAAGTACAATCTTCAGTAGATGTGCACTCCCATATTAGTTTTTTAAGGGCTTCGTGATTAAGATTGTTCCTGAAAATCTGCTGCAGTGTGATGGAGGCCTTGGCCACCATTTGGAACAAGAGCACGGCTACAACTTACTGTATTTTTCAGACTATAAGACTCCCTTTTTTACCCCCCAAAAAGGCTGAAAATTTGGGTGTGTCTTAAAGCTTTTTTTCAGCCCTAACGAGGCACTAGTGAGTGAAGCATCTCTGTGCTTTGCCTGCTTTTCTCATTGCTTCCCTCTCCAAAGATCAGTTGTGCTTTAGAACCTGTTTTTTATCCCCAAACTAGAAAACTAATGTGCTGAAGCTGACCAGACTAAGGACGCTAGCCAGATGAATACCTGGTAGGCAGATTCCCACCCACACCTATTTTCCTCCCCAAAAACTAAGGTGTGTCTTATACTCCGAAAAATACAGTAGGACTGAATTGTGGCTTTTTCGTCCTGTAAACAAAGGAGTAAAATTACTTGCAGCTCATTAACTTTTATAAATGTAATAACATTCTTCATCACTGAAGATAGATCTTAAGGAAAGAATTAAATCCATCTCTTCTAAATAGAAGGGAGCTCATAGAAGTTCTTCCTGCCCCACAGTATAACAAAGCCATTCTGACCAACCATCTTCAAGCTGATCAGTGGGGCAATAATAGGCAACAGACAAGATGCTATTTGGCAGATGAAATTTAAAACAGGGAAAAAGTAGTGCTTCAAAGCTAGCCCAGAAAAACTGGGCCAAGCTAAACAGTGAGAGCTTCCTGATGCAAAACAAAGCTAAGGCAAATGATAGTACCAGCAACCAATCTACCAGCAATAAATTGGTGGTACAACCAGATTCCTGCCTTATAACCAAGGTCAAGTCTATTTTTACCTATATTCTTTCGCTCCCCCTCCCCCCCCAATAAAGGATATGACATATGCAAGACTTTTAAGAATCCACATTAGATATACTTTAGAGGGTTTTTTTTTAATTTTATTAGATTTTTTTTAATCTCGCCTTTATTATTTTTATAAATAACTCAAGTCTCTGAAAAGCTGGTAATTTGTCTCCTTCAAAAGAGATCAAAGAAGAGGAATTACAGTACATGATCCACTATTTGCAGATCATTTAGAAGATGTACCATCTTCATTTTACCATAACCAGCCAGCCAGAAGTAGAAGCGTCCTTCCAGCATCAGAGTTGACTTAATAAGGAGGCAGTTACATCAACAGCTTTAACAGCAGTACTAGACATTTTGTAGGAGGCAGTCTATGAACAATTAATCACCTTTCTTATACGTATGATGCACAAAGATGCAGCTTTGGGGTACCCAGTATTACAAAAAATGTTATAACAATTTTAATGATTTATGCTGGAGATACTGTCAGCATCATCTTTGGTAACTAAGAAAACTAGTTAAGCTTTATCATGAAATACTTTTCTAGCTATCAAAAAAAGATGGACTGAAGTCCCACTGTACTGGAGGTGAATAAAGTTAGAGAAAATCCAAACATCTAGGTTTAAAATACACATTGTACTACTGTGCTTTTGTTAATAGTTTTACATTGTTCTTGTTTCCCATCTATTCTCTGCCAGTGACAAGTGTTGTTACTATGAAATAGTTCATGAAATAGAAGTGGGAAATTACTCATTTGAAGTCAATGCATATAACTGAAGGGAAGGGTTTCATCCATAGGAAAGGAAGAAGTGTTAGGCCCTATTTTCCAGCTATTGGAAGTGGGGATCCTTCCAGTTACCAGAAAGGTACTTCATGGTACAATAACTATTTAACAGGTGTGGCTATTTAACTTTTCTGCAGTTATTTTTTGATAAAATGGAATGGAATGTAACTTGAATTCTAGAAAGACTCAGATCATGCTGAGTATTGAACCTCTGACTTGCATATTACTCTTTTAAGAGTGTCATGCACTTTATTTGCTTTTTCATTGCTGACAAAATACTGTTTTATGTGAACAATGTTTCAGTATTGTATACCTAGTGTACACAAAAGCAATCAAGTAATATCAGTCTTAACCTGATATTAGCTGTTCTGGGCTACTTTGATTTATTTATTCTATTGCTGCTGTTTCAGACAATGTCAAGTCAATCTATGAAATGAATAACCAAATTGTGAAGAGGAAAATGGTCATTGAGAATTGGAAGTGCATTAATTCACCATTAGGCATGTGGGAATCTGTGTACCTCATGGAATATTTCTTGTTTTTTGTTCTTTAAAACATAGCAAAACAAATTGGTTTGGTTTCTTGACAGTATTAATAAGAATAGACCTAGTTTTACTAACTCAGGTACTGTATCTAACTTACAAATGTATTTGAAGAATTCCTTTACATTTTGGTAACAGTAAAATTATTTGTATTGATCCCTCTGAAAATATATTTGTATCAACTTATTTATGAAATAAGTTATTGAACAATACCATCATCTAAATAACAATTTAAGAATAGATATATTTAGTTATGCTGCAATATTGACAATGAATTTTTAATTTATTTGATTTTGAGAAGTTGATTAGATGGACAAATTCTTTATCCTATAGTTTTGCAGTGTTGTGATTGGTGTTCCTTTATTCTTTCATTTCTGTGCGGTAGCATGGATGGATTTCGGGTAGTGAAGCTCAATGAAGTAATTCGTCAGATGGATGTAGTCATAACCTGCACAGGTAAAGCATTCTGAGAAGGACAAGTAATGTGCCTATTTTAACTTCATGTTATTTCCTAGCAATGAAATTTTAAAATTCTGTTTTTCTATTTTTGGATGGTTAAAGATTAGACTTCCCTATCCAAAGTTCAACATTAAAATAATGTATGAATCTTCAAAGTGTTGGGAAATTTTAGTTATGTAACTTGCTGTTTTGTTCTATATGTAAAATTTGGACAGGCAAGGAAAAATAGGATAGCTAAAGTAAATCATCAGTTTGCTATAGATGCCTTTTTTCAATGTAGGGAATAAGAATGTGGTGACTAGAGAACATTTGGATCGAATGAAGAATAGTTGCATTGTATGTAACATGGGACATTCTAACACTGAAATTGATGTGGTGAGTATTTATTATCCTTGGTTTTTCTTTTCTCCCAATGAAATCTTGTAGTTTAACCTCTCTGAATGTTTCCTTTCTTAGGCTAGTCTTCGTACCCCAGAACTTACATGGGAGCGGGTACGTTCTCAGGTGGATCATGTAATCTGGCCTGATGGCAAACGAGTTGTTCTACTAGCTGAGGTATGTGTAGAAAGATTCACGTATGTCTTAAACTGTTTCTCAAGATCCAAGATAGTGAAAAATAGCGTGGTGTTATACCTAGCTATAAATAATTACAAATAAGAATAAATTATTCTGGCAAACAATTATGGAACTGAAACAAAAAGCATTTTTTCTGTACAATTCAGGGTATTTCAATTATGCAGAAATGCAAAGCCAACAAGATTAATGTGGATGTGACCCTTATTTCTAGATTGTGTGGTTTCTTTTGGGTTCAGCTAATCTTAACATCTGAAATTGATTATTTTCCCAATGATTAGTTAATTTCCTCACATCTAAACTATATAGACTACCTCAGTTTTTCAGGATTTAAAAAATTTAAAATATTATTTAATAATTTCAGATCAACTCCACATTTCTTGTCAGTAGGTATTTGGTAGAGTAAATTGAAACAAAGTATTGTCCTCAGTTTTAATGGCTTTAATCCAGGTTTACCACTTGCAGTTATCTCAGAGGTGTTTTGTTTTATTTTTAACATAGGGGCGACTTCTCAATCTAAGCTGTTCAACTGTTCCTACTTTTGTCCTGTCCATTACGGCTACCACTCAGGTATTCAGTTGCCAATACTTAACTTAGACACTTTGCCTTAGTCTGCATTTGCAATGTATTGGTTGTGAAGAAAGAAAATAGAAGAAATCTATACATAATATAGCTTATCTGTATTATTAACATACATATGAAACATATACATTCTACAGCAGTCACCAAAGAATAAATTTCCTACAATTCAGGCTTTGGGTACATATGTTTAGCTAAAACAAAAGCATGAAAAATAAGATGACTTGTATCTGAAAAGTAAGTTATTCAGGAAGCAGAATTTGCTGGTTGTAGAAAACCCAATCCATTACTTATTTGAAGAGTGTCTAGCTTTCTTTTTATTTATTTATTAAATGTCATTTATTTATTTCTGAATTTCCCCGTTCCTGCCCATGTGTATCAGGGGTTTTATTATAAGAAATGTTTAAGTTCCTTGAGATGTGAAATCTCATTCTTGCATAATGAATCCTTAGACAATATATTAAAGCTACTACCTCATTCCATTGCCTGAATTGTCTTCTTTAAAGGCAGTTAATTGTGCATTGTTTTGGTATTTATGCCTTTGAAAACATACTTGATTTGTAAATTAAGGGGGAGAGCTTTTTTCTGTTAAATGGCTTCCGTTACATATCTCAATTCAAATATTAGAGTTAACTTAATAACATGTTCTCATTTTTCCTAAATCTCTGCTTGTGCATTATGAGCAAAATATAGAGATATTAGTCACTTCCCTTTCATTTAGAATGTATTGTGTCTAAAATAAATACATATATTTCATCTGTCTGATGATCTACATATATAATAGTACTTTAGCACTTCCTTCAGTTATCCATAAATGCTAGGAGTCCCATAATCCAGCATTTAAAGTATATTTAGTATTTCTAAATAAATGTCTTTATCACTGGCCATATCAGAGCCTCAATGTAAACTCTGCAGTTATTGTTAATTTCAGCATCTCTCTGATCTTAATAGGCTTTGGCTTTGATTGAGCTTTACAATGCTCCTGAGGGAAGATACAAACAAGATGTATATCTGTTGCCTAAGAAGATGGGTAAGCAAATAATCTATGACTTCTTAAATATAATCCATTGATTATTGAACAATAGCTTCTGTATTGAAAGAGACCTTGAAATGTAAGCCATATCTGTCTCTCTTGACTGACTGCCTGTCTATCTACCTATAGTTTGGTATACTTCTGATTTGTATTACCATGTAATTAGACCATTGAGCTTTAAGCCATTTTAATTGTAATGTTTTTATCAATAGTTATTTTAATCAAAAGTATTTAATTACTTTTTATTTAGTTCATTTGTACTTTATTATCCAGATTCTGAACTTAATATAAACTTGGCATGCAATTAAAACTGTCAGATAATAGGATATATATTTAAAAGAGCTGCTAGCACCAAAATAAGAAATTTGAAAAAAGGAAATTGCATAATTATTTTCATGTGGCACTCATAAGTTGATTAGTACATTAATGAAACATCTTGAGTTTGAAAAATACAAAGTAGAAGCAACTACTATGTTTTTAGATAAGAATTAGAAAATATTTTTTTAATTTAATATTGAGTTTAGAATGGGGAGTGTCATGATCTTTTTACCTCTTAAATCATGTCCGTTTCAAAATCAAAATTTAAAAAAATAAAAATATCCATATTAAAATGATGAGGGAGCAAAAGTCAAGAAAATACTCAGTGTATTATCCTTCTGCCTCAGTGTTTATGCAATTTATTATAATGGCTCTGCTAGACCTTGCAGATAGCCTCATTTAGAAACTAATGAGGGAGAGGACTATTTTCCAGATCAGCTTCTTAAAAGCTTTGAGGCAGTATAAACAATTTTTTTTAAAAAGCTTAAACTAATAGCTATCTGTTTTTGACTTTCCTAGATGAATATGTTGCCAGCTTGCATCTGCCATCATTTGACGCTCATCTGACAGAACTAACAGATGATCAAGCAAAATATTTGGGACTCAATAAGAATGGACCCTTCAAACCAAACTATTACAGGTAAGATCTCCATGAGTTAAAATGAGAAAGAGACTTAATGGCTGTCCTTTGTTACAACAGAATGAATAGACTAATTTCATCATTTCTCAGTGATAAGCTATTGTTGTTGGCTTTTTTATCATTCCCAGCCTAACCCTGATGATGTGGTTATAAAAGCTGAAATATTTATTTAAACATAGATAAAAAATAAAACAAATTGGCTTAATTGTCTACAGTGCCAACTATGGTTTTGGGGTTTTTTTTGCATTGAACAAAGATTACATTTGGCAACAAATTTAATGCACAAAAGGTACTTGGTCTTGCACCATTTAACTTTGTCTTTTTTTCTGTCCTTTGCTGCAGGTACTAATGGACCATAATGCTGAAGAACCAGACCACATAATATACACAAGAGCTTTAGCAGAAATATTTTTAAATAACTTTTTGTGTGTCACTTTGGAAGACTTTTGTTTTATTCATGTGATTATATTATCCTGTCCAGTTATTTTTAATATTTCCCTGTCTCAGTATTGATCCTGCAAACAATTTGGGATTCCTTGCTACACCGCCACAGAAGTAATGTGGTTTTAATTCTCTTCCTCTGGTACTGGGGAGAGGATTTCCATTGGTGATGTGGGGCATTCTCTTCATGTGATTTTGTTTTTTAATTTAAAAATTTCAGAGCACCTTAGTTGTAGCTGGTAGAACTGCAGAATATTAAGAGTACTATTTTTTCTGTGTGAAAATTAATTGCAAATTCTAAATTGCCTTAATGAGCCCCTATTTATTAGCTGCTACATTAGTGTTCCTTCTCCTCCACGGGAACAGACTTGACACCTTGTGGCCAGTTGGGTTATAGGTGTATATTCCACAAATGCCTAATCTTCATTCTTTATGTGGAAAAATGTCCTCTTGATTTCAGTAGGACAATATCACCTATTATTTATGATCAATTAAGATATTTTTTCCTACGTCAAGCATGCCTGGTTATACTAAATGTAGGCAGTTTAACTTCTCTTTTTAAGTTGCTAGGGTGCTAAACTGAATTGAAATGGATACAGCTATCCATTTTTATAGCATTTCAATTTTCAATTATTTTATTTTACTTTTGCTGCTTTTAACCAAGATGTACCCATATCATATTCTTAAAGGCTGTGGTTTTAAAAGAATAATTTGCTTCTGGTTTGATAAACTACAGAGACTATTTTAGTTAATACTTAGCAGAATTTTGGGACCACCAACAACTAGATCGGCCCTCTTGAACTGAAATGGCATCTCATGTTCTCCATTCCTTCATTCACATAGCACAGGAAACATTTGCATGATCATTTATGGTAGGTTTTAAGATCCTAGAGAGTTACTCATTGTGTAAGGCACTTCCCTCCATCTTCAGGCTCCATTTGTACCAAATGAATAGTGAAGGTGGATCCCTTTCCATTGGCACTACTATTTCAAGTGCTCTGCTGCTTTAATTTTTTTATCCTAGTAATTAGTATATTCTATCCAATTAATATGATGCACTGGTATCTCTGCTGTGAGATTATAGTACAGCCCGGGTTTCATATTATAGTGCCATGAAATGGAGGGGGAGATGGGAAGAGAAGCTTCAGGATTAGGAAAAGCAAATGTTAAGTGAAAGATGGTGAGTCAAGCCAATTGCTGGGGTCTGATCTGAAGTATCAAGGGATAGCATCAGTGAGCCAGAGATTTTGTGAACATAATGACCAACTTTGATTTTCCCCCCTGCCTTTTTATGTAATCCTTGTGGAAAACTAGATGTAAATATTGAATGTGTCATTATTAGCTCCTTCTTAAGTTTTGCCCCACTATTGTATGATAAAGACCTTTTGGTAGCTAGTCCTTCACTGAAGAGAGTAAAGCACTTACAATTTGATGAGGACCCTGAGACCCCAAACATTTGCACATCCATCATGCTTGCTCTGTTTCTAAATGACTCTCTCAATAAATATCCAAATAAGTATTCCTTTTTGGCAGTAGCATAGTGACATCTATTAGTCTTGCAGAATGCAGAACATTGACTTTTAGTAGAGAAGCTTCTACTTAACTCTGCCTCGAGATGTTCATATTCCCTCCGTTTCAGAATCTGACTTTAAGTATGGCCAGGCCAAATTATTGTTTTCTTGATCGTATGATAATCTCAGCTTGAACAATTTTTTTTTTTTTCAAATATTTCATTGGAATGATATCTTGGATTTCATTTTTTACTTTTCAAAGCACTCTTACAATTTCTTATAACAGAATTAGGTAAATCCAGCAGAGTGTATTCCAGAAAGGCTTCCAGAAATTTAGGAGGGCTTTTTCATTCCATTTCTCTGCCTCTATGTTGCAATGTCAATAAATATCTTAGCTAAGGGCTCCATCTCTGTATAAGCCATGAAATAAATTCTCATACCTAGCAACACCTCAGTTCAATCAGAGGGAGCATGTTATAGCATTAGTCCAGATGGGGATAGGTTTATTTTGTATATGAATGATTTTTAATGAATGCAATATTAATAATCCTTGCAAATGAGCAATAATCATTACGCAAAGTCTGAATAAATGATTAGAAAGCTATCTCTGACTTCAGTATTCTTTTTTTCTGCTTAAGTAATGCCATATTATATTTTACCTCTTTATAACTGGCAACCTATTCATCCTCTTGAACAGAGTAAAATAAGTATGGATTGAGGGAGATATACAGGTAGTCCTCAACTTACAACAGTTCATTTTTTTTTTTAAATTTATTTTATTACATTTATATACCGCCCTTCTCCTTCGCAGGACTCAGGGCGGTTTACAGTCAATTAAA
>JANHFK010001472.1:155577-167149 GCA_036250565.1 Sibynophis collaris
TGTAATGTTTAGGGTGGGATAGAATTTTCTGGTTTGGTTTTGATTTGATGTTAAAACGTGGCAATAATATGAATGGCATACTTATTCATTAGCTTGTGGATAATGTAAAATTAGATCAGTTCAGATCTTGGCCAGATTCTGGCCATATTTACATACTATAGAAACAACTAAATTTTGTTGATAGTGCTAAAAATAGTCTAGCCCAAGGGTGAGCAACATGGATCTATGACGTAAGATCTTGTAATACCATAAAATAAAGTCTGAAGCTGTCCAAAATTAAAATTAAAATCTGATTTTGTTAATTACAGTTGGCCAGAATCTGGTAAAGTCACAAAATCTCATAAATAAAATGTTACAACATTTCATTAATGTTACATAAGCTTTTGAGATCTTGGAGGAAATAGCTGAAAGCACTTAAGATTACAACCACTTTTTAATGACCATTGCACAAAATTATATTTTTATTGTTACAAACAGTTTACTTTTTTTGAAGAAAGAGGTCAAAGCTGTGTTGTGATTTGAAATAACTTGTATTTCTAGTCTTGGATAAAAAGTGGACAGAACTGGACACTAAGCAACATCATACTCATGCCATGAGACTTCTTGATGGCCTTGAGGTCACAGCTCGGGAGAAAAGGCTCAGGGTAGCTCGAGCCATCCTCTATGTTGCACAAGGTAGGCTTGTATCTTTCAGAGAAACTGCTTAGTCTTAAATACCTACTAATTATGATATTTTAGTAGAATTTTTTTCACACCAATGTTTCCTTTCAAAGAAATGCTAACAAAATCAGCAAAATGTATTTATTGGTATTTACCCTAAATGTAAAAGAATTTATATTTCAGCATGAAAACTGAATTTCTGGACCAATTTCATTTTTATTCACAGATGTTAGAACTGGATTCTAGAAATAGAAACACAAACCAAAAGTAGTGAAAATTTATTTTTGTGCCTCAACTTTGTAAAAAGACTCTTCAATTTTTTTAATGTAAAACTCTCTGTGATTTCTAGTTACTTTTATAATAAATAACATAGATGCATTATCTTGCTTCAATTTCAACATAGGCTCATCTGTATATTGTCCATAGGGAGTCAGTATAATGAAAACTTCTCAAACCTCATGTTTTATTATCTAATTCTATAATAAATTTCCAGTTCAGTCCTAGAAATGGTATGAAATGGCTGTGATTCCATATACTTTTGGAAAATTGATACCATAGCTTCTGGGTTAATATTATTTTACATTTCTTTTATTATTTGAATGTTGTAGTTTCTCTACTCTTCAGTGTGATCTAACAAGGGCAAAGGAAATGTATCATATATTTTTTTTTATTTCAGGCACATTTGATGAGTGTAGTTCAGAAGCTGAGGTTCAGTTCTGGATGCGATACAACATTTTTCTTCTGCTTGAAGTTGGAACATTTAATGCTTTGGTGGAGCTTTTGAACATGGAAATTGAGTGAGTTTCATGTTGTGATAGTGGGGCCTCTGAAAAGAATGCAGGCTGTTTAGATAACCTAATTATGATCTGCCTCATCAAGATATACAGTATATTTTTGCAGCTTATGAAGGAAACATGCCAAACTTAACCTTTTATCTGTTCATCCAGTTTTATCTCATTATTTCATAGCAAATTACTTATTTGAAACAATATTCAGAGTATAATTTTAAAAATGTAGTAGTTAGTGCTACAAGCATTTTCATCTTCTTTTCTCTTTGTTACTTTTAACACAAAACAAAGAAAAGTTATCTGGAATTGATCATTTTGAGGATATCTGTGGTGAGCTTGCCAGCTAGAAACTAATCTGGACCAGTTTTAAAAAAAACTCTGTTAAAATAAATATGTGTACATATCTTTTGAGAGGAAATAAAGGCTTAAAATAGACACAAAAATATATAGGTAGTCCTCAGGTTATAATCACTTATTCAGTACTGATTAATAGTTGCGATGTTGCTGAATGAGGGGTCCATGAAGTTACAAGCACATGATTGCACATGATCATAATTCAGGCACTTGGCAACTGACTCATAATTACAATTACAGTGTCCTGCCGTCACTCTATAGTGCCCACATACAGTCCTTAGCAACAATCGGTCCATAGCCTTTTCTGCCAGCTTGACAGTTTCACTGTCTCTTCCCACGGGAAGAGGGACTTTCAGGATTGCTGTCGCTTACTGATGTGGTCATGTGATGTTGTGCTTTACAACCATTGCATCGCTTACCGATGGAAATTCTGGTCTCAATTGCCGTAATAATCCATAGATTGTCTGCATAGTTTTGAACAGGGAGATGTATGCGATCTTTCTTAATTTCTGGAAAAGATAGTCTGTGGGTTCTGTCATAGGCATGTCTGGAACTGAGCTGATAGTTACTACAGAATGAGGACAGTTGAGAGGACAGTAGAAGTGAACAATTTTAATATAGTTATTCAGAGCCTTGTTTTTGCATTAGTAGGATCAAACATGTTCCTAACTGATTATTCAAAAGGTAACTAGAAGTTGCTCCTGAATTTCTAGTAGTTTCATACTATGGGGCACATTTTCTAGATAATCAAATTAACAATTACATTGGGTAACTGCTGTTGGATAAGAGAAAGAATTAGAAGAGGGTGAATGCCTTTGGAGTATGCCCATGGTACCCATGCCATTGTTTGTCTAATATCCAATGTGATGTTAGTTTCAGGAGGTGGTGTGGCCTAGAAAGCAGAAATTTCGTTTTTCTTTTTCTAGTAACAGTGCTGCCTGTAGCAGTGCAGTGAGAAAACCTGCTATCTCCTTGGCTGACAGCACGGATTTGAGGTGAGTCATTGCATATCAGTATGCTCTATCAACAATAACTTGTATTGATAAGAATGTTTTATCTTTTTTTTTGCTTCATATTGGATTGATATATTCTTATTAATAAAATCTGATTTTCAAATTGTCATAACGTATTGCATGCCTTTATTGGGACAGTGAAGAAGAGAAATAGAATCAAGATGAGATGCTGAATAGAACATGCTTAGGGTGAATATTTTATACATGATACATGAATATCACTTCCTCATATTTGGGTTCACTATGGCTTTATAACAGTCTAGTCTCCCAGAAGATATTGCAAAGCTTTAAATCACACAGCTTAGTGAATCCTACTTCTGAGCCTCATTTTTATAGGCATAGAATCTCCGCGAACCACCACATCTCAGTGGTGTATTTTCCCAGCATTCTTGGTGGGAAACCAACAGAAATAGTTATGTTTAAGCCTCCAACATTCTTTATATTGCTCTTTTTAACACATTAATGTTAAAAATTTTGCCACAATTTAGATGAAGAGTGGGTCAAATTTAAGCTGTGACTTCTTTAGAGACATTGTTATATTATCCATTGTACCCACTGTCCATTTAAAAAAGGGCTATCTGACTATTAAAAAAACCTAGCATGCCCTTGGTTTGCTTAGGAACCTTTTCTATAAAGAGGGTGTTTTTCTTAGAAAAGTATAGGTTGCTAAGCAACCCTCAAAATAATGACATGGACCAAAAATAATATGTTTAGCTACTACCGTAAAATTTGTTATTTCGAATGTAACATCTTTATGCCTCAGTGTCAGGCATGGGAACATTGTGAGGGATAGCTCATTTACTTTGCTTATTGTTTTGTAAAGTTGTTTTCAATGAAGCCAACGGTGTCGTCAGGAATTTCTCCTTCTAACCTGTTCAGTCTTTGATTGCAGGGTGCTTCTGAACATTATGTACCTTATTCTGGAGACTGTCCGTCAGGACTGTGAAGGAGATAAGCCTGAGTGGAAAACAATGAGACAGACCTTCAGAGCTGAGCTAGGTACGTTGTCTCTTCTTGCTCATGATTCAGAATTTATCTCGTTAAATGGCATTTGCTCAAAAAGATAGGATTATTTGGTTGTCAGAAAAGGCTATGCTAATATGAGAAAGAACTTTTTTTCTTAATCAGTGCTGCCAGATAATCAGAGTCAGCATCCCCATATTATTTAATAAGACAGGTCTTTATTCCTAAGATCTCAGCTCATGATGGCTTCCCATCTTTCCTTTTCTATTACCCTTCACAGTCACTATCATTGTTGCCTGCTTTGCTTGTCTCAGTACCTCCCAGGCATTCTTCTCATTTGGACTATGCGCAGAGAAAAAGCCATTGACATTCATTATTACCTCAAAGCTTCTCTCCATCCTTCTTCCTGGAGGGATTTCAGGAGAGTGATGTACAAAATTTAATTGGCAGTTTCAATACTGAGGCTGTGTTACTACTATTACTATACTACTACTATACCCAGAACACCTTTAAAAGCTGCCCAATTTATAGTGCAGTCTTCCACATGTCTTCTCACAGATCAATGTTATTGAGTTAGATGAGATTTACTACAGGTAAGTATGTTAAATATCCAGCAGAAAGCTAGGCTTTAACTTTCTTGAACAATTATCTAAGAAGAAATTTAGCTAGATGCTTTACCCTATTTCTCATATCAAACTAAACTAATAAATAAATTAACGGTAATTTGTTGAAAAAATTATAGCTAGCTGATTATATAATGCACTGAACCAGAATCAAACTATTATAGTTTTGTATAATGTGTGGCCAGTCAGTGTGGCTTTTTAAAAAACCTGGCTTGCTTTTAATCCTAATTTTTTTATGGGGAACTGAGGCCCAGATTTGCATATGTAGTTTAGAAACTTTCTATCATGTTCCCACTTCTGGATTAATATTCCTTGCTGTTGTCCAGTATGCAAATCCATTGTGATGGGCACTGACTCTTGAAAGTCTCAGACTGGAAGAAAAAGGTTTTTCCCCCCTTGCTTTCTGCCTATTTTCTGAATGGGATTCAGCTGCGATCTTCTGTGTGCAAAATGTAAGGTGGTCGATAGAATGTTGAACTAGTTCGGCGAAGGTCCACATTCAGTTCTCCAATAAACCTCATAGTTCATTGGAATCAATTTGATTTAACTCAGAATTTCTCTGTGTTCATACAACATAGTGAATTACACACTAGCCAAATTTTAACTTAGTATGCTGTGTGACCCTACCTATGGTCCACTGGATTATGTTGTAATTATAGATACCTACACTGAACAAAGGTCTCAACTAGATGATCTCCAAGCTTCAATTGAACATTTTCCCGCAAGGGAGAAGGGCGGGGTATAAATCGAATAAAATTGGAAATTGAAAATTTTAACTTAACTCATACACCACCTTAACCATGGTTTGCTTATTAAACAATATTCTTTAAAATGAATATTGGCACCACAGGACAAATTATTTTTT
This sequence comes from Sibynophis collaris, assembly GCA_036250565.1. Classification (NCBI taxonomy): domain Eukaryota; kingdom Metazoa; phylum Chordata; class Lepidosauria; order Squamata; family Sibynophiidae; genus Sibynophis; species Sibynophis collaris. Next base: position 160,844 of record JANHFK010001472.1, read on the forward strand.
CATTTGCTCTTAGGAAAAACGACAACATCTGTATGAGGAATCATGGATCATGGTTGATGTTATTTGTTGCATCATGTGATATAATACATATAAATAGCAAATTCTAAGTTTTGATGCTAGCATCTGCCTTCTAGCTTCCTGTGGAACAATATTTCACACATTTGAGAACAGAGTGAAAAAAGCAGATAGAAGGCATGTTTTTCCATGAGGCCTTGATTCCTTCTAGTCCCTAGAATTATTGTGTTCACTGGAGCAGACTAGGTGGGGAAAGCAGTATGGTGATGATGTGAGTCCCACTCTTTTCTGTATGCAAAACCACCACCCACGCATAGCTGCTGCTGCATGTTCTCATAAATCAAGAATGAGGACAGCAGGATGAATCTTGATGCATGGAGAATGATTACATTAATTACACTATTGGAGTTAAATGAATGCCATCATTGCAAATATGAATATATTATTTAAGTGGACTAAACTATGTACAAGAACACAGAATGAGCAGAAAATTATTCTGATAAATGTGGCGAATAGCTAGAAGCTTTATTGGGTTGACAGTAGAATATGATATTCAAATACTCAAAGGTGCCTTTTCCAAAGGCAACTGGACTTTGTTTTTCCTTGAAGATATTTTGCTTCCAGGAAGCTTCTTGGATGAAAAGCAAAACCTTTGGAAAAGGCACCTTTGAGACAACCATGATCTAGATGACTGAGTATCTCCATAGATGTTCAAATGTGTAACAGAAATATTCAAGGGTCTCATATAACATGTGTTACCAACATATTATTTTTCAGGGGCACCTCTATATAACAACGAGCCATTTTCTGTGATGCTCTTTGGCATGGTCACCAAATTCTGCAGTGGCCATGCTCCACACTTTCCTATGAAGAAAGTGTTGCTGCTGCTGTGGAAGACTGTCCTGGTAAGAGGCTTCTATTTACATGCTTCAACAGGTGGCTTGTTAATAGCTTTAGATTGGTGGTTGGTACAATGCTAAAGTGATGACAATATTGTAATTTAAAGCTAGGGAACATACTTAGGTCTAAAGTTATTTTTAGTATAGTATGTTATAATTAGTATGTATAGTATGTAATTATAATTCAACGATATGTGTAAGCCATTGTGAGGTGGTCCAAATAGCCCATTTGTATGTTCCTTGTCCTAGATGAAAACAACTTTTACACCCTCTTTATGAGTGCTCACACCTATGTGACTGGAGTGGTATATAAATTGTGTAAAAAAATGAATAAACTCTTGAGTAATGCATTTATTAACTACAAACATTGATGGCTGAGGCAAGATCCTGAACAGTGTCTAAAAAAAACTCTGTTCTGTATGTTAGTGAAAGAAATAAGGAGATAGTTATTTTTAGCAGTTAGTATATCTGGCCTATATCCATATTCTCTGCACAAATACATTGAAATATAATGTACCATAATATAAATCTATTAAATTTGAAAACATTTCCACTGCAATGCCCTGGGTTTATTTTATTCCTTCTACTACCGTGTTTCCCCATAAATTAGACCCTATCTTTTTTTTTTTTTTTAACCCTGAAATAAGCGCTTGGCCTTATTGCTATGCACTCAAAAGCCCAATTTGGCTTATTATCAGGAATGTCTTATTTTGAGGGAAACAGGGTATATAGTATATATAGTCTCCGGAGAAGGGCGGCATATAAATCAAATAAATAAATAAATAAATAAAATAAATAATTTTTTTTCTTATGTTCAAATGTGTCCGATTCTCGGGGCAGTCTGGGAAGATCCCTGTAGTTTTCTTGACAAGTTTTTTCAGAAGTGGTTTGCCATTGCCTCCTTCCTAGGGCTGAGAGAAAATGCCTGGCCCAAGGTCATCCAGGTGATATCATGCCCCAGGCAGGACTAGAGTTCACATTCTCCCAGTTTCCAGCTTGATGCCTTAAACACACCAAAGTAACTCTCAAAATTATACCTATACTATTGCCAAAATTGTTGAGGTATTGCTAGAAGAATGCTATTGCTGCTTACCTATGTTCATTACATAAACTAAATACCACCTGATTAACAATTGCTTGAAAAAATGCAAGCGGTCCCATGAAGCTGAACCTGCAAACGTCAAACAGCCATTGACATTTTTATTACATTAGTGATGACATTGCTGTAAATATGAAATGAGACCACTGATTCATTTATTAGAATTTTCCAATGTATGTTAACAAAAGACAATGCATATATGCAAAAGACTTGGCTACCATATATACTTTATGAAGAATTTGAGGAATGACGAAAAGTTAATTGGAAAAGGGATTGTGAAGCAGATTGAGTATTAGCTACAGCTGTGGCCCAGTACTGGATCGCAGAGCAGAGGTCGGGGACCCCTGTTTTAATGTCTTTGTATTTAAGTACCCATCATTATTTCTAAAATTGCCTTAAAATATCGAAACACTGAAGATGATAATTTTAAGTGAATTACTATAATACATAAATGAACAAGACACCACATCATTAAAGTATTTTAGAATTACGCAAAAAATACAGTGACCTTGATAGCTCACTAGCTAACAGGCATCTGAGGAGTAAATCACAAAGGACCACAAGTTCAGTATGTTTGCTATCCTTTTAGTGCACCCTTGGAGGATTTGAGGAGCTTCAGGATATGAAAGCAGAGAAACGAGAGATGCTTGGTCTTCCCCCACTTCCTGAGGATAGCATAAAAGTGATCCGCAACATGAGAGCTGCATCACCTCCAGCATCGGCTTCAGATTTGATTGAGCAGCAGCAGAAACGGGGTCGGCGGGAACACAAGGTGAATTTTAGAACTATAGGGCTTAGTAACGTCTGGGGGAGGTATGGTGAACTGTATGGCAACATTTTGCAGAACCAACAGTGACAGCAAAGACCAAGGAACTCTCTCTCTCGATAAGGAGATTGTCCACATATGCTCCAAATGGCTGCTTCTTATGAGGAGATACAGGATTGTGGCTTTCCACAGGTTCAAGTGCCTAAAGATGATAGGATCAGTCATCTTTCTCACAACTGTAGCAGAACCTTTTAAACAACACTGAAATCTCACTTTCTAATCACTTTTGGAAATTGCCTATTAACTTTATTAAAGCGGTTAAAGATCTTCAGAATGACAGGTTTGAAGTCTTCATCATGCTAGTTTATCATCAACTCTGAACAAAGTAATATTAATTGCAAGAACTGAAAGAATTTGAAATAAATAGCAAAAAGCTAAACAAGATTTTTTTTAATCTAAAAAGTTATAAATGGACGGAGAGTCCCTATACATTTGGAATGTTGATTTTTACTATAAGATTTTATAATTAAATATAAAAAATAAACAACTTCTGACTTATTTGGCTGTTTTGGCAATTGCCTATCATAAAAAATCGATGATTTTAGATTGGGCATTAGAGAAGATTAAAAATTTAAGCAGAAGAAAAAATATACAAGAATTATGTCAGTTAATACTGGGATTTACAAATAATACAAAACATTATGACATCAGAAAGAACATTTTTGAAGAATGGAGCCAGGATTAGTAACTATAATATCAATACTATCAGTAATAATGTCAAGCTATGTTACAAAAGATAGTGAAGGAATGACAGATGTAGAACAAATTTTATCTATCAAGCTATATAAAGTACAGAATGAACTACAAATGACAGACAAAGACAACAATTTGGAAAAGGAAACTTTTCTTTATATGGAAAATTAACTAAATTTGTTAACACCTTGAAAAAAACTGATGGGATAAAGAACACTTGAAAAGAAACCAAGTCCTGGGACAGATTTGATTGGATTAAAAATGAAGACTGATAGAAGTAAAAGGAAGGAATATAAAGTTGATTTATTTGATCAAAGTTAAAATAAGACTTTTTTCAATGTCTTGGCAACCTTTTATGGACTTTTTGCTGATGCTGGGATTGAAAGTTTGATGTTTTATAAATTTGCTTATAGATAAGGGATTTGATACAGGATGAAGAAAAATCTGTTTAACTTTATAGAAAGTGAAGAGTTATTAAATTCATTTACATTTGTGGTGAAGTTCAGAAGTCACTTTATGTATTTCTTAATTTCTTCTTTTTCCCAGCCCTTTTTATTCTTTCCATTCTCTTATCTTTCTCTAATTTAGTTTATATTAGTTTTTACTGTTGTAATTATTAAGAAAAATTATATTTAAAAAAATAACCAGAGAGCTTAGCAATAGACACAAATAGTGTTGTGATGCAGAATGTGAACTAACTAGCCTCTCAATGATTGTTTCTCCAGGCTCTTATTAAACAGGATAATCTAGATGCATTCAATGAGCGAGATCCTTACAAAGCTGATGACTCCCGAGAAGATGAGGAGGAGAACGATGAAGACAATAGTCTTGAGGGGGAGACATTTCCTCTTGAAAGAGACGAAGTGATGCCTCCTCCTGTGCAGCACCCTCCAACTGACCGACTGACATGTCCAAAAGGTTTGCCTTGGGCACCGAAAGTCAGGTCAGTTCTTAGCCAGGATTGTTAAAATGAAGAAAATCCTTTTAAGTTTAAAGATCGGCTTCTTGAGCGTCAGATGATGAGAATAAGCTGTGTGTTTACAGGGACAATCTTTATATAAGTTGGTGATTTGGGAAATGGTTGAATTGGGCAATACTTTATCCATTTCCTATTGTACTTCCAGGGAGACTTGATTTGCATAATCTAGATGCATGGCTACACAGCGAACAAAACAGACCAGCAATTATATATACAGTGCATTCAAAAAGTATTCAGGTCCTCTTCCTTTTTTTCAGTTTTGTTATGTGATTATGAAATGGGATATTTCAGTTTTTTCTTTTTAATACATTTAGTAAATTTACAGACATATCTAAAATTCTGTTTTCACTTTGTCATTATGGGATACTGAGTATGGATTAATGAGAAAAAAATGACTTTCAACAACTGTAGAATTAGGCTGCAGAATAACAACATTGACAAAAGTGAAGGGGGTCTGAATACTTTTCGAATGCACTGTATTTTGGGATTAGGAAAGACTGCTAAAGGATCTCTCAATCACCATCTTCAGTCAAGAAAACCAACAGCCCCAAAGGCTGTTAAATGTAAAAGTACTTTTACTACTTGAAAGTACTAAAAGCAAAAAGAGCTTATGATATATGCAATGTCTGCTGTTTTCAATGAATTCAAGGGATGGCTAATTACATAAAGAAGGATATATGTGTTATGTACAATTGCTCTTAGATGTATCGTGTTTCCCTGAAAATAAGACATGTCCCGATAATAAGCCCAATCGGGCTTTTCAGCACATGCAATAATATAAGCCCCCCCTCCCAAAATAAGCCCCCCCAACAATTTACACGCATGCGCAGCCGGTACCGCCATTTCCCTGGGGGTGGAAAGGGGGCAAACATGGACCATGCACCCCCATGCCTTTACCGTTCCTACTGATAATGCTGATGGCCGCTGCAAAAAGCAGCAGGCCAGCAACGTGCCTTGCGCCCCACTCCTGCCCTTTGCTTAGCCACCCTCCCCCTTTAGGGATGCAATTTGGGGGTGGCAGGTGGGGCGGGTGAGAAGCGGTGGCACGACGAATCTGACAAAGACTCATTTCTGGCAGGTGGGGTGGGGCGGCCGAGAAGTAGGACATGCATCTTACTTTCCAGCTCCAGCGCATTCCTCACCATTGTGTCCAGGGAAGCACATTGTAAAAGAAAAATCTCGCGACTGCTTCTCACCCACCCCACCTGCCAGAAACGAGTCTTTGTCAGGTTCGTCGCGCTGCTGCCGCCTCATAGAGCAGGACTCTGCAAGGCTTGTGCTGTTGCAGGCACAAACGGCAGCACTGCCACGAGGTCTGACATACCAGTCCAGCCGCGAGCAGCAGGATGCCAGCTGAGCTGGTATGATGAAGCTGGTGGTGGTCCTCCAGTTCGTGCGTGCAACTGCACAAGCGGCACAAGCCTTGCAGAGTCCTGCTCGACAAGGAAGCAGCAGCAGTGGGACATGTCAGGGCAGTGTTGGCCAGCCGCTGGGCCTGTGCAAAAAACAGGGAGGGGTGGCGACAACAGCGTTGCTCGCCGCCTCCTGCACCCCCAAAATTATAAGAGCCCCCCGATAATAAGGCCACACCCTTATTTGGGGAGTCAAAAGAAAATAAGACCCTGTCTTATTTTCGGGGAAACACGGTAGAGTTGGAAATACGTTTAAAGCCAGCACTGGCTAATCCCCATAGTAGATTTCTGCTCAGTTTGATTGAATGTTGATTTGGTTTCTTTTCTGTAGGGAAAAAGACATTTAGATGTTTCTGGAATCTAGTAGAAGCAAATTCATTGGC
>JANHFK010001472.1:167249-178516 GCA_036250565.1 Sibynophis collaris
CAACATACAAACATAAAAACAATACATCTTTTCTAGATGAAGTAATTGTCCCAGTATTTTCTCTTCATACATCCTTTCCCCCCTTTTTTCACATTTAAAATATTATATCCTTAATTCTATTCCAATCAGATGCTTATTTTTTCCCATTTTTAACATATTTCAAATTACATATTACCTAATAGTACAACTTATCCCAATTTTCAATCGCAACTCTTATTCTAAATTTAACTTTATACTCTTATTATTTTATATCAATTATTCAATATGTGTTTATAGATTCACGGATATAAAATACAAAAATATCATAAAATAATAATACATATCATCTTTAAACTGCTTTTAATATTTTCCTTTCATTTTTCCTCTTAACCTTTAAACCGCCTTATCTTCTGACTCCTGATGACTCCATGCAAGTCCATGCAATTTTTTAAGCAACTTTTTTTGGAACTAGTTCGCTGTTGCCTTCTTTCTAGGGCTGGGATAGTGTGATTGGCCCACAGTCATCCAGCTAGCCTTGTGCCTAAAGTGGGACTAGATCTCACAGTCTCCTGATTTCTAGGCTGGTGTTTTTAATGACTACTTCAAACTATAGTGTTTTTATAATTTCTATTTTATTTATCCAAATTGTATATTTTTCTTACATAATATACTGGGCTGAATTCATGTCCTTCTGGAAAAGCCGTTGTTTGTAACACTCCCGTTTGCAGGTTTAACAAAATAACCTTTTTTTTTTTTTACATTTTTATCAGCTGACTTTTTCAATTTCCTTTTTCTCTCCAGTGACACCAACACTGTAGTGGGATTGCCAAGACCAATCCATGAGAGTATCAAAACTCTAAAATTGGTGAGTTTGCGATTGCCCATGCTTTTCCATTTTGAAGTTTAGAGAACCTCTCACAGAGACACTCATTTTCAGTTTTATCCCATCTGCTGCTGCTTCTGCTGCTGCTGCTACTACTTTCTCAGACAGTGTTTGACAGTCCAATCAGTTCAGGCTTATGAAGTAAATTTCCTGTGTCTTGTTACTTTATAGCACAAGTATACGTCAATTGCAGAAATTCAAGTTCAAATGGAAGAGGAGTATCTGCGTTCTCCCTTGTCAGGGGTAAGTGTCCTGGGAAGAAAGCTAATATTGAAGAAAGGCATCTGTATGGGGAAAAAAGAGAATGATGGGAAGAAAACAGAAGAAGAGCTGGACTTGTCATTGACCCTTTTATCTGCAGATGCTGTGCGTGACCTGGTCCTTTTATTTTTTAATATGTCTTATCATTTGTTCCTCCTCCTTTCATTCATGCAAGATAGTCTTGAAAAATGACAGAAAGAGAAATGATTAAAAAGCATTTCTCCCCCCTTCCTCAAATAAGAGTTTCTACAGAGCTCATTTATCTCCCATGAAAAAAATAGCTGTTCTATTCTGCATACAGTTGTTTGTATGTCAAGATGCTCTGAAATTGTTGTCTGCCTTTGGAAAACATTTTTGGGGTCAAAGGTTGCTTTGGCTTCGTTCTGATATAGAATGAATATTCAAAATATGCCAGTTAACTTTGAGTTGTGGGTGAAAAACACGTTGCAATCATCTGCTTGTCTTAATAGGGGGAAGAGGAGGTTGAGCAAGTTCCAGCTGAAATCTTATACCAGGGTCTTCTTCCTAGCCTGCCTCAGTATATGGTGAGTTGCAGTCTCTATGTGCATATTCTCTCTTAAGAAGTTCCTGTCTCTGTTTCTTAATTATGTTGCACTGTCTCCCTGTCATATTCTTGTGGCAGAAATTAACTGCTTCCTTTAGCATCCCAACGTACAGGTTCTTGTCTTAATTAAACATATATTTGTGATATATATATATATATATATATAATATATATATATCTTCTGAAACTTTGTTAATATCCTGCCATCATTGGTATCTAGGAAGTCCCCTCTTTCTTACCCATGCATGCTTCAGAAAGTCTTCGCTACAACATGTAACTATGATTTGTAGATTGCCTTGCTGAAGATTCTGCTCGCTGCAGCACCCACCTCCAAAGCCAAGACTGATTCCATCAATATCCTTGCCGATGTTTTGCCCGAGGAGATGCCGTAAGTTTTAATCGTAAGCCAGAAGCAAGCAGTGCATGTAGTAGATGAAGGTAGAAGATCCTAATCAGTTAGCGATGTGATTATTTCTGATTTAGAGTTTTACTGATTTAGAATTTTGCCATCACTTTACAGGTAAGATCAAAATGGCTTGCCAAGTTAATTAGATATATTGAAAGAAAAGATGCAGTAATATTACTATCCAACCCTCCCCCCAATTTTAAACAGATTCAAAGGAGGGAGGTTTAAATAAATAAAACTACAACTAAATGCTGAGTTAAATAAAAAGTATATCTGAAACTAAAAATAGAGACATCAAGTGTTCCTTCCTTGAATGGGAGTTTTGGTGTTGTCTTACAGTGTGACCATCTATGTTTGAAAAGTAGTGGAATGTATAGATTTTTATTGTTGAATGCATTGGGCTGGTAGAATCGTAGACTGGATTTTCATTTAATCTCTTGTTTTAAAAAAGGCTTTGCAACACCTAGAAACAAGCAATAGCTGAACCAAAATCTAAATTAAAGTCTGCCTATGATATATCTACTATTACATTTAACATAGCAATCACAAAAGTTAATACTGCTGGTCTGGTTTCCAGAACAACTGTGTTACAGAGTATGAAGCTGGGCGTTGATGTGAATAGGCATAAAGAGATTATTGTAAAAGCTATTTCTGCTGTTCTGCTGCTGCTGCTCAAGCATTTTAAACTGAATCATGTATATCAAGTAAGTATGCACTGGTGTCAGCCAATATCACTGGAAATGGGATGAGGGGATGGAAGAATTTGCTTCCCTAACATGCTCTGTTCTATTTCTCTTCACCAGTTTGAATACATGGCTCAACATCTAGTCTTTGCCAACTGCATTCCGCTTATATTGAAATTCTTCAATCAGAACATTATGTCATACATCACAGCAAAGAATAGGTAGGTGGGAATGATGAGCATTGCACATGTAAAAATAGTATGTGCACGGGACTAAATATATATCCCTTAAAATAACAGATCTCCCAGGTTTTTGCTTTCAAGTAGGAATACAGAGTACACTCTTCTATGGTGAGATGGGCTGCAAATAAGTTTAATAAATAAATAATAAATATGCCATGGAGAAAGGCCTGCTGAAGAAATGGCTGTAGTAAATAGCTTAGAGATGTGTTGTTTGAACAAAAAATTGAGCTATGATTGAGAGATAAATGGAAATGAACATTACTAATTTCCACAAATACTCTTCAAAACTGGCTGGAAGTTATGAAAAATGCTTACTTTACCTAATTTGCCAATCTTCTACAGAAGAAATTATTTCTGCTTTTCAATAAGAATCATAGAGTATTCTAGCAGATATTACTATATACAAAGCCAGTTCAATATATTTTGTAGGAATAAAAGTTTTAGTAATATTTAATAAAATAGATAATGGCCTGGGCCAATCAACACTGGTTAATCTATCAGTAGAACATTTACAATTGTATTTAACTGTAAAATTGATATTTTGCTTTGTTTTGTTGCACACCAGTTGATCTGATTCTGCAACCGTTGGATCACACGGTCTTTAACTTGATAACTTTCTTCATCTTACTTCACTAGCAATTCACTCAGGCATTCTTATGTTTCAGCATTTCTGTATTGGATTATCCATATTGTGTGGTACATGAACTACCAGAGCTGACTGCCGAAAGTTTGGTAAGCAAAGCTACTTATAATTTTACTTTGGGAGGCACATGCCAAAATTGGACAGAAATACCATTATCATTGCTGGCTCTGTTAAGTCTTTTGTTTTGGTAATACTTATTTTTGCTTTCCCTTACAGGAAGCTGGAGACAATAATCAGTTTTGTTGGCGGAACCTATTTTCTTGCATTAATCTTCTTAGAATATTGAATAAGTTAACAAAGTGGAAACACTCTAGGACCATGGTAAGTCGGAATATTTCCATATGTTTTGTTTACCACTATATAGATTTTCTATGTATGATGCTCTATTCTAGACACTGTTGGACGTTTACCATAATCTTGATCCTGGGCATATAAATTTTAACAGAGGCAACAATGTAATAGTTGTCTAACTGATCTGCTACTTTACCTTTCCAGATGCTGGTAGTTTTCAAGTCTGCTCCCATTCTAAAAAGAGCCCTAAAAGTAAAGCAAGCCATGATGCAACTCTATGTATTGAAACTTCTCAAAGTGCAGACAAAGTACCTGGGACGTCAGTGGAGGAAAAGCAACATGAAAACTATGTCTGCAATCTACCAGAAAGTGCGACATCGGCTCAATGATGACTGGGCTTATGGAAATGGTATATACCTTGCGTCTGTCTCCTCTCATTGCCTCAACCCTCCCAGCCTCACTGTAAACCTTTCAGGAATGCTGATTTGTTGGTAGCAGTCCAGGTCCCTTAATGAATATACTTCTCTTCTAAATGAGCTGTAATGATATATTGTTTTCTGAATGGATGTGCTTTGCTAAGACAAAGTATAGCTTCGTCAATAACTTTATGTATAGATTTTCACAGCCTTGGGTAAGGTGCTATTAATCAATGAAAATCAATTTTGTGGTTAAGTTAGTTGTGAAGAGCAAAATTTAAAAGCCTATATAGTTCATATTATGGTTGGTTGCCAAATGAGCCAGATGTTTCGATTTGGCATTTTTATCCACCTGTTGAGTCTTTCCCAAGAAGCTGGGATAGATAAATGTTATTGTTTGATGGTATTGAAGATATTGTCGCAGGATGTAAGCTATTTCAAGTAATTTTTATCAATTCCTCTGGTGTTCAAGTTGTGCTACAGATGTTTTGGGATTGCATCCAAGGAGCTTTTTAACAGTGGTAGTATCTTTGCTCTTTTACCACAGTCATTTTACTTGTATTTTGCAGCTTTTGATATTTTGCAATTTCCTCCACATCTTTCTGTTCAATTCTGCTCTCTCTAGACACTTAATTGTCCACTAACCAGAATGTTTTGTCTTTTTTCTTGACAATTGTTAAATCTGAGTTGTTATATGGCAGTTGCTCGTCTGTTTGAATTCTAAAGTCCCAGAGCATTTCCATTTGCTATTACTTTGTCTATTTTCTAGTGGTCCCACCAGTTCTTGCTTGCAGATATTCCAGTGCACCATTGCTACTTTGTCATGCCATTGTTTGTAGTTAGTCTGTGTGATTTTCTTGCAACTATTATTGTTGTTGTTGAAAAAAGATGGCATGCTACGTGTGAGATGTCATAAATGAGAAAATATATGCATTTTATCCATAGTAATAATATTTCTTGAGTTCCTCCAGTGTTGGAAGTCTGATAAATAATATTGGGAACCTATATGGTAGCATTTTGGAACTATTCTATCAATAACTATTCTATCTAATTAACTATTCTATCTAAATAACTATTATATTTAATTAACTATATATTATTTAGCTGTGATGAGCAAGAAACTGTCATGAAAAAAGCTTTGCAGGTAGTTCTCAACTTATAACCACAATTGGGACTGGAATTTCCAACATAAATCATGATGGTCAAAAATTGTGTTGGACCCAATTTTACAACAATTTTTACAGCAGCCAAGTCACCACAGTGGTTAAGGAAATCACATGCTCATTAAACAAATCATGTGGTCATGTGGTCATTAAGCAAATCCAGCTTTCCCAATGAGTGTTTCTGCCAGAATTCGGCAAAAAAAGGTTGCAAATTATGTTCTCGTGACCACAGGAAGCTGCAACCAGTCATAAATGCAAAGCAATTGCCACGCACCAAATTGAGATCACATCATTGTGGGAGTGGTGCAGTGGTCATAAGTGTAAATACCAGGTTGTAAGTCACTTTTTCTGAGATTGTTGTAACTTTGAACTCTTGTTAAATGATTGTATGTCAAGGACTTAGGGTCTGTGTTATAAAGCACTGTTGATGCTTTGATGGCAGGTGTGCAGGACTGAGAGTAACTGAAGCTTCTTAAATGTGTTCTTCATGGAAATAGACAAAAAGCTGGAGCCTCAAATTCAGAAGCATAGACCACTACAATTAGGGTTAACTAGGAAAGGAACACAAAGTGCTATTTCAAAGGAACATATTCTGGGAGAGCTCTACTTTCCCTGTGCAGCATATCAGCAAATGGTATTGCCTCATATGTGTTTTTCTTAGGCAGATAAATATACCTCTTCCCCATAGAATAGTATTTAATTACAGGGAACCACATAGCACAATACACATACTGTAAAAAAATGAACTTGATTAAAGCTGTAATTTATCATTCCACAATACAGATAGTCTTCAACTTAAAACCATTCATTTAGTGATCGTACAAAGTTACAAAAAGTGACTTATGATTGGTTTGCACACTTACAGCATTGCAGCATCCCCGCAGTCACGTGATCAAAATATGGGCATTTGGCAACTGGCATGTATTTATGAGAGTTGTAATGTGCCAGGGTCATGTGATCAACATATGTGACCTTCCCAGCTGGCGTCCAACAAACAAAATCAATGGGGAGGGAGTCAAATTCACATAATGAATTTGCATGATTCACTTAACAACTGCAGTAATTCACTTAACAACTGTGGTTAAAAAAAGGTCATAAAAAGATGCTCCCTTAACCTTGCTTAACAATAGAAATTTGGAGCTCAATTATGTTCGTAAGTCGAGGACTACTTGTTTTGAAAGAAAAGGTTCAGCTATGGGAAAAATCTGTCCTTACGAATTATTTTGAGAGAAATTCTATTGTATTTTCTCTTGTCAATCTTTTCAGTTACATTGTATCTGAGAGTTAGTTTATATTGTACTTATTCTTGGTCCTCTTTTTTTTTTTGAAGATCCAAAAGGAGAAAGTTATAATTGCAGTAATAATAATAATAATTTCATTTGTAGACATTTCCTCTTCTATCACTCACGTAAGCCACCTTTGACAGGCTTGTAACCCACTGCTGCATCTCAACTCAGCTGTTCAGGGACAAATTGTATTTTATGTAATTGTGTCACTATTATTCACTGAACACCCAGGTTTTCTTGCTAAGCTGTCTGAACATTTCTAATGTGGCAGTGTAGCTGTTTTCAGTTAATCACATTCATTGATTGTCTGCCTCATGACCTCCACAGATCTGGATGCACGTCCGTGGGACTTCCAAGCTGAAGAATGTGCTCTACGGGCCAGTATAGAACGCTTCAACTCTCGACGCTACGACCGGGCACATAACAATCCTGATTTTCTACCTGTTGACAACTGTTTGCAAAGTGTGTTGGGTCAGCGGGTGGAACTGCCTGAAGATTTCCAAATGAATTATGACTTGTGGCTGGAAAGGGAAGTTTTTTCTAGACCGATCTGCTGGGAGGAGTTGTTGCAATGATGATTTATAAATGGAAAACCTTCCCAAGACACGGAGCTAATACATGTGCCCCAAAGATAATGTTCCTGATCTACAGTCAACCAGGCATAGAGGAGATAAAAATTGTTTTGTGACTTATAACCAGCAGTTTTTCCTTTTTCCTCCAGGTGGCAGCATGTAACTGACAATGGCTTTCCTACATCTTGGGGGCTGCTTTGATTATTGATTGCTAAATAAGGATAGAGTAGCACAGCTTGAGCTCTGGGCCTGTTGTGGCAAATATCAAATGCCGATATTGTTGTTCACTAAACATGGACAACTATTCTGCTCCAAAATTAAAATGGCAGCTTTTTAAGCTATATCCGCTATCCTTGTCCCAGAATGGCAAAGTGACATTATTTTCTTACTAGCTTCTAAGAAGAAAAAGTGAATTCTTAGTTGTGCAGATGGGAAGTGAAAAAGGATAGAAAGCTATCTAGTACATAAGGATGCAATCTGATTAAGAGGAATAGAAGCTGGAAATAAGATGTATATATAGTAGTGCCACAGAATCCTCCGTTTCTGGGACAAGATTGGGTGTGTAAGTGCTATAGTGTGTAAGCACTATTCCGGGCTTATCTCAGAAGAGAAAAGAGAGGAGAAAAAGCAACTATTTTGATCATGGGTGTTTTTCCAACTTGTGCCTGAGATTGAATCAAACTTTAGACACTCAGTGTTATTGAGATTGATAAATATTATTGAATATTAATATCAAATTTGTGGCATTTTGAGAGCGAAAACATACTGCTTTTATGTTTTCTAAACATCCTTTTTCCTGTTGTAATTGTCTGAAATCTGAAAGATTTACAAATGAGTGTTCAGCACAGGTGCAGATGCCTGTGTAGCTTTCTCAATTTGGCTTAGCGTGTTATATATATTCTCAGTTTCCTCAGTCTAATCTTGTGGAGCCAGACAGCTCTGTCCTCCATGGATGCTCCACTTCAATCTAATTCTAGCAAAGAGAAGTAGGTGTGTTATTTCCACTTCTGTTTTGTATGGTCCCTACTGGCTACAATGGGAATGAGATGGAAGACAAGGCATCTACTGAAAGAAGGTGATAAAACACATTTGTTAATTGGGTGGATGACACCTGTTTCCTAGGAGATATTTCCTGTTCTGATAGATTAAATCCCCATAGCTTCAATTGGATTTGGTTATATTTGTGAACAGGAGCAAGCAAAATAATGCTCTGTGTGTGGCATGTTGGTTTTCTAGATGGTTTTATAACCTGGTAATAATTTTGGATTGCAATCCTAAAATGATTTACTTGGAAATAAAGCTCAACAAAATTAGTATTCCAAATAAATACATTTAAGACTGGAGTTGCATTAAAAGGCTACTACAAAACCAGAAGTGCTTTCCAGTTAACCTGATTTACTTATATCCAAATTTTCCTGTATGGTTAACTGAGTTATGATTGAAATTGTAGAGTGTCTCTCATAGAAAGAACAATAGGAACCAAAGTTTATTTTATCTATTTAAGAGTTAAGAATTAAGTT
Source organism: Sibynophis collaris (assembly GCA_036250565.1). Taxonomy (NCBI): domain Eukaryota; kingdom Metazoa; phylum Chordata; class Lepidosauria; order Squamata; family Sibynophiidae; genus Sibynophis; species Sibynophis collaris. The sequence continues at coordinate 176,160 of JANHFK010001472.1, forward strand.
TAGCAAATCTTTAGGACACTTCCAACAAAATCATGCAGGAAGCTAATGTAAGGATTGTGTTATAACAATAGCTAGAGATTTCTAACTTTTGCTTACCTCAGCATTGTAAATAGTATAATGGTGATATACAATTACATGAAAAAGCAACAAACATTAAAACAGCAAAATACCTCTTATTTTATGATCAGTGCTTGCTTATATTAGATGCTTATTAATACTTCCTGGATTTTTCTACACACTTTTCTACCTGAAAAGTATGGGCTGGATAAAGTGGGTATAACTGTATAATATAGGAATAAATTATTGAAGGCATTATTATTTCAAATGTTATGCCTTTTTGCTGCTGCACTGAAATCAATAGGAAATCCTTCCATAGCCATCTAATGAAGAGTATTAATGTGATGATAACATTTTCTTATATCTGCATTTGCAAAGAGCTGCTACTCGTAAGGTCACTCTCGTCTCTGGCAGTTCTCCAGTTGAGATGGCAATTAAATGTGTTTGGTAGAGCCAGAGCTAAGAAAGCAATATCTCCTTCCTATGTCATAGGACCTACCATGTAGTCTGTTAGCATGAAATAGGGTATTCTTCCCTGCTTAGCTGTAAATAGTACTAGTTTGCTACCCCATCTGAGGTGGGGTAAAATTGATTTCCCCGTGTTTCTTGCAGATCAGTAATCCAATTTCTACCCATTCTTGTTTCTCTGCCTCTGGGATCATATTCCCCATGTGTCTTTGTTTATGCCTAAAATCTTACAACTTTTGCCAGTAAGAGATATGTGTCAGTTCTTGCTTTGCCTTGATGGCCATTGGTTTCATGAAATCAGGAAGTGAAATGAACAGCTGCGAGGTTGTTGCATCTTGACAGTTCATGCTGTTGACTTCGCCTGCTTTCCATTTTTTTACAGGTAGGTAGAGCTAGGGTAAGGGGATGTTTATTTTTTCAGTGTCAAATGTAAATAGATGAAAGTTAATGCATATTTTAATATGGTTTCAATTGAGAAATGAACAATTCTTTGGCATTCTAAGATATTTGGTTTAGCTGTAAAAAATAGTTTTGTTTCATTTCTGATATCAGCAAGCGCATGATACTTTAAATTCTTCCAGTCCTGATGTTAAGGGTTCTTTTTGTTCGTTCATTTTTTGTCAGTACTTATTTATCAATGACTAGCCCTCATAGTTAATGGGGCCAATGGGAGAACAAGCAAGTTGCAGTCTTGATAACTAATAGAGTGGGGTGAGGTGAGAGATAACCTGTCTTTCTCAAAACATGTTTTGTGAAATCTGATTGATGTACCAAACCAGAAGTGGTTCTGCATTATCATCAATAGATCATAACTATTGATAATTTTGAAAGAGGTTTTTCATCTAAGTATAAAAGGAATTGTGCATGTCAGTTTATTTGCTCTTTTCCATCTTTCTGTTAAAAGTTGAACATGCTTAATAAATCATAATACATTTTGGTGGGATATCTTACCTTTAATGGTGGATTAGCACTCATCAGGATAGTTGTTCTGATAGTACAGAAATCTCTCTGCATGACTTACCCTGTTTAGAAAATGGGTTTTAACAACCCGTATTACATTTGCGCACAAGAAAGGATTGTTTTTACTTCAAACGAGAGTTATCTTCATAACTAAAAGGACAAGCACTTCATTTGGAAGTGAGACAATTTTACTGAATAAGATTTATTGCTAGCTTTCTATAAAAAGTCAGATGTGATAATCCGGATAAAAAATAGGAAAGGCCACTTCAAATGATTCACACTTCCTACATATTCTTTTTTTCTTCAGATTCTTAGTACCGGAGTGATGACTTTTTGACGCTCAAATAAGTTGTCTTATACAAGCATAATCAGTATGTAATTTTGGGCTGGCAGTGCTGGTCTGTCAGACAAAGGAAACAGTCTTATGGTAAAATGTATCTAGTTCCACTAAGTGCAATCTTTCCTTAGCTCAGCCCAGGGGTGTCAAACTTGATTTCAAACTTGAGGGCCGCATCAGGGTTGTGTTTGACCTTGAGGGGCCAGCATGGGCGTGGCCAGCTCGACACTCGTGTGGTTCCCGAGCTCCATTTCAGCTGTGACAGCCTCCTGCAATCCTCTGCCAGTGAAAACAGAGCTTGGGAGAGCCGTCCGTGGCCTTCGCGAGCTCTATTTTCGGCTGCATCAGGCAGGTTCTTCGCTGTTTGCAGGGCAGCCCCACGGGCCAGATCTAAGCACTCTGTGGGCCGGATCTGCCCCCTTGGGTTCACAAACTGAAGCCCTGGCTTTGCAGGTAATTTAAGAGCTAATTAAAATTAATACCAAATTGTAATGTTCCTTTGGGGGGGGGGGGGGAATAGGCAGAATTAAATTTA
>JANHFK010001472.1:206428-216710 GCA_036250565.1 Sibynophis collaris
AGAAAGAAAGAAAGAAAGAAAGAAAGAAAGAAAGAAAGAAAGAAAGAAAGAAAGAAAGAAAGCTAGCTTCGTTTTTCTGATATTTTTAAATTATTCTGTATTTAAATTATTCACTTGTGTGTATGTCTTTGGATCATTGTTGACTGCCTGGACATACCACTACAGTTTTCAGAAGTGTCTTGCTGTTGTTTCCTTCTTAGGGCGGAGAAAGCCACCAACCTAGCTTTGTATATAAGACAGGACTAGAACTCATGGTTGCCAATTTCTAGTCTGATGCCTTAACCACTAAACTACGAAATTAATTTTCCTTATTAGTAGTGTTTTTGTTGAATGCTTATATTATATTGCATATTATGTATATAATATCTTGATAGATATATTCCTAATTTCATCTTATCAAGTATCATAAATTACTCCCATTTCTTCTTCAATTTTAGCAAAACATTGTGAAATAAGAAAAAGAGGGAGGGAGAGAAGGAGGGAGGGAGAGAGAGAAAATCTTGTTTGTTCTAGACCATCTGCAACTAAGGTATCTTGCTAGTTATCTATTTAACTAAGTTAAATAGAGAGAGAGAATCACTCATCATTATTGGAATACTAAAGAATTTCCCCAGTTTGAAGTAAGCATTACACAATATGCCCTCGCAACCTTTTTGCTGTCTCTACAGCATTGCTTTCATTCCTAACCCATACCTCACTGAATAGGTGCCATTCAATCACTGTCAGCTCAATGACTACAATAATCTTAGCTGTCCCAGTGTTAAAGCAGCATTTTTATTATTTTAAGTAAACAACAAACTCCAGCAGTTGAATTTTGAGAATATCCCAATATGCTTCCTCCATCATTTTATTAGTAGCACTTCAGATTTCTGACAGGAATCAGTCTCTGGACACTCCACTTTGATAAATTTAAAAAAATCTGATTTTTCCATACTGGCCTTTACCCCATGCACATCAGGTCTTTCAGCTAATTCCCAGTTTAGAGGTCTTGTGAATAAAGAGCTATGCTTCCATCTCAAGGGGTCTAAGAGATGACAGAACATAGATCTAATCATCTGTTAAAACTAACATGAATCACAGCAGGGGTATAATTAATTGATGGTTTTCTTACCAGGGGGTGGGGTGAGAGAAGAACCTTTCTTGCATGGGGACTTGTCCAGCAACAAGCAAAGACAGAGCCACTGACCTTGGCAATAGCAAATCTATACCCACTTAATTTTCTCTCACTTTCACAGATGAAAGTAGAACCGTTGGGAAGAAACTTTATTGCTGGAAACATCCCATTATTGAAAAAGAGAATTCAGAAAGATAACATGACAGTGTTTTCTAGATATATACTGAATAAAGATGATTTTCTGACTGCTCCATAGTTCAGAATTTTTTCTAATTTTAATTAATTTAAGGAACCAAGCATGTTTTCATTTTTTTAAAAAAATCTAAAATGAAAACAGCAAGGAGACATAAATAGTACATTTAAAGAAATTAATATAGACAGACAGGTGTTCTCCAGACATTTTGCCTACTCTTTATTAAATTAAAAGTAGTTTTCCTTTAAGATTTCTTTCTTGAGATTTCTACAACGCTGCTCTTCATTATACACAACTCATGTTGGTATGTCTAAATAAAGACAGCCATTGTGACATGGTGATTAAGATGTTACCCTAGAATTGAGGAGATTTAGATTCATGTCTAACTCACTGGTGACTTTGAGCCTTCCACTCAATCCAAATTGCTCATAAATTTGGGACAAAACTTGGAGGAGAGGATCTTTCATATTCTGCCTTGCACTGCTGGAGATCACCAAAGATCAGAGGAAATATACTCATGATCATCTATCAGTACAGATAATAACTATTCTGGATGTATATCAATAAACCAAAAATGCATACCCTTTTGACTTCTGATGCTATCTCTGAAGTAGATCTGTTTTGTTGTGAACTGACAGCATGAAGCTTGCAAAAGACTGGAAGACCACACATTTCTTGCAGAAAAGGTCGTGACTTAACATACTCATATCTTTATCTGCTTTGCCTAAGACTTAATTGAAATGGCTCACACACTTGGTTTCTATAAGGGAGTGAATACTAGGATCATCTCATATGAAAACGGTCCTCCTAGATCAAAGAATCCAAAAAAGCATTTGAAATAAAGCGTCATTTAGAGATTCTGAATGTAAATTCCTTATTAAGGAAGTCTTTATTCTTTTTAATTTTTATTTTTATTAAAGATTTTGAATGCAATAGTAAAAGTAGATACAAAATTAAAGTCATAAAAAGAAGAAAAGATAGAAAAATAAAAAGTGCAAAGAAAGTAAAGGAAAAAGGAGGCAAAGGAAAGAAATAGAATAAAGAAAAAGAAAAAAACATGTAAAGAAATTACTTCCAGTCTTCATCACAAGTAAAAAGAAATTTGATAACTTATCACGCCCTTACACATAAACATTGATTCTTCCCATAACTCATGCAAAACCAGAAATCATCAATTCCTCAACCCTAGAGCCAGCAAAAAATCCATAAACCTTTTGAGTCTGGAAAAACCTTGAAATATTTTTCAGGCCTTAGGAAACACCTGTGTAATCAGGATAAGATATAGGCAAGAAGCTACAAAATTATTGTTTTCCATGTATATATGCATTAACAGTGTTCTAAAACTAAAAATAAAGAACCATCTTACACATGCCCCTTCACTGTTGAGGATGACTTCTGCTGCAAATGGTGCTCAAGCCAGCCTAGGCTGAGATGTTTTGTCCCTGATCTGTGACAGAGCCCCCACCAGAAGTCCAGAAAGGTAGGCACACATAAAAAAGAAGAGCTGTGACATGGAGGTCCCTTCCTGGTTCCTCTTCTAGCTTGGGGAATGCAAGAAGAGCGAACTCCCCTCTCATATATGTGCATATCAAGTTGTTCACCATGACAGCAACATGGCTCTCAGCAAGTGAACAATGTCAAGCAACTTGCAGTAGTTATGCTTATCGTTCAATACCTATCCTTCCATTTCCCCTCTCCTCCATCACAACTGATGATGCTTCTTGGATGAGAAGTGAAATGTTTTCTTCTCCCTCAAGGAAAAAACAGTCCAGTTACCTTTTGGAAAAGCACCTTTGAGACAACTATGACCTAGATGTCTGAAAATCTCCACAGACACCTTATCTCAGTGATATTAATGAAAGCAATATGAACTTGTGGATAGTCCCTTAACATGACCTTTGTAAAGTTTAATGGCTATTTACCCAACCATAAGAACTGAGAGAAAATATCCCCTAAAGGACAATCCTGCATGCCAAACAAATTTGTTTTGGAAAGTATTCATGCATTCTTGTCTAAAATCAGTGCTGCAGGTTTTGTTAAGTCAGAGTATGAATAATTCTAAAATAAGTGTTTCTCATTAAAGTATAGAGGAGTACCTAGCTGTTCTTTTGCTAGATAAGGTTCTAGTTTGCAATCTTTTCTAGATTCTCTTAGGATTCCATCTTCTGCATATGTCTAATTCATCCTTCTTTAATCTGATATTGCCTAGTGGTTTTGCTTCTAGATTTTAGGGCATCAGATTGGGAACTGGGATCTGTATCCCTATACCATTTTTTCTCTTCTACCATATGAAACTGTAAACACACAAACAGTTCACTGCAAGTACTAATATAGATACTAACACACGATTTTTAAAAATATACCACCAACTCCTCTCCAAAGTCTTGCTCTTTTTATTCTTCATCCTATACTGACACCTGATATCTCCCAATATTAAGTGCAGTTCTTAACCACCAAATGATTGCTCAGCCAAGTTGAAAGTACAGGGCTAAAACCTATAGTCCAGGAGAATTTTTCAAAATTCTCTTTGCTTAATGTAACAAAAGACAGAGAAACAGAGTTATGTAATATGGTTATTATTAACCATATTGGTATGATATAGTGCAGTGATGGCTAACCTTTTTGGTGTCGGGTGCCAAAAGTGGGAGGAGCGCAGGGTGGTTGGGCACGAGTGTGCCCACACCCATAATTCAATGCACCACGCCCCCGCGCATGTGCACGAGACCTCCACACACTCCTTCCGCTTTTGGCACGGTAGGCCCGTTTTTCACCCTTCCCAGGCTCCAGAGGCTTTCTAGGAGCCTGGGGAAGGCAAAAATGGCCTTCCTCACCCCTCCAGAGGCCTTCCGGAGTCCAGAAACAGCCTATTTCCTGACTTCTGGTGGACCCAGAAGGCCCAAAAATCAACCAACCAGCACGCGTATGTGCGCTGCAGCTGAGCTGTGGCAACACTCGTGTGCCCACCAATATGGCTCCGAGTGCCATCTGTGGCACCCGTGCCACAGGTTCGCCATCACTGTCTTAGAGCCATTGTTTGATTATTTCTTCCTGAGGTAAAATTGTTAGCTTTTGGTCTGAGAAGAAAACAGCCTGCAAAGCTAAGACTCAGTTGCTTCCCTTGCCCCTCTTTTCAGGTCAGATGTAAACTGGTCCAATCGTGGAAGATAAAATAATAATATCTGTCTCTAAATCTTATTTTCCCCCTGAGAAGTAAATTGCAGAGAAATTCTTTCTCTTTTTATTCACTCAGCGAGAGCGAGTAGAACCCTATCAATTGGCGATCGACCGGCCATCCGAAAAACTTCTGTGCTTCCTACGTAAACACTATAGCCTCAGTGACACAATCCCCCAGGTGAGCCGTCTTCTTGAAAACAGAGCCAGCTCTCACCCAATAATATTGTTTTGTCATCTGTGTGTTTGTACATTGTCGTCCTTTTGAACCAGAACCAGAAAAACATAGAGCTGGGACATTTTGCTTACCCAAAAATACAAATCCTCCATGCTTAAGTGCGTATGTGCGATTTTTGTAATGCTGATTTTCCACATTTTAAAAACCATGACATTGAACTGGGGAAAAAGCTGTGACTTTACTGGTTAATAACTTTAATAAGGGACAATGAAAATACTATCGCTACTGATTTTTCAGGTAACTATTTTAAAGAGGGGTTGCTATACAGTTTAATTGAACACGTTATGTAGAAATCATCATCTTCATTTAATGACTCCGTAATCCCTTGCCCATAATCTGGGCAACTGAATGGAGCTATGGCCTGAATCAAATGTTTGAAGGAGGTGAACCTTGATTTAAGAATTTCATATTTTAATTATCATTTGAAAAAATTAAAAAGCTGTCCTGTGACTTGGCAAAGCTTTTCCAATACATTACACTGTAAATTTAAACCAGCGTCTTCTGCATGCTGAGCATACAGACTATCTCTGAACTCCTTTTCCATTTAAAAATGTTGTTGCATCTAGTGAGGAGAAGCAAATCTTCAAATTAACAACAGAAAAAAAAAGAATGATGTAATTGCTGCTTCAAAGCACATTTGCAATAGACAGTGGGATCAGATTGATTGATTTAATGCTCTTTTTTTCTTTTTCAGGTGAATAATTTTGTAATTTTCCAGGGCTTTTTCAGCCACCAGCATGGTGAGTCACTGATACAAATATCTAGCTATATCCATTTGAAGTTGTCTGATCCTGCACGAAGTGTTTTAAACAGGGAGATTTCTGATTTCAGAGTTATGAAGATATACTGCAACAGCTGTTGGCTGTCTGGCCTCGAAATGCTGAAAGCTGATACCCAATACATTTGCAAGGCACTGGATTGGGAGAAATTCAATTACATCGCTATTTTATAAACAGGCTATACTATATAACAAATAAATAGATCTTCTGGAGTTCCGAGATATGGAGCGCTTCAGAACGGTACATGTGGTCTCACTTTATGACTGGTCACTTAGCAAGTATTCAGAGTTACGACCTATCTGAAAAAGGGTACTTACCATACTGATCTATAGTTTCCTCAGTCAGGCCCCCACTTCACAGTCATGTGACCAGACTTTGGGCATTCAGTTACACAGCTGCATTTATTTTGAATTTTGAATTTTATTGAATTTATATACCGCCCTTCTCCTTCGCAGGACTCAGGGCGGTTTACAGTCAATTAAAAAACATGAATACAAAAATTAAAACACAAATTAAAAACAATTAAATTAAGACTAATTATTCCCCTTAAAAACCCTGCTCTAAAGGATCCCCATTACCCAATTATCTAAAAACCCAAGCGGGGAGGTTTATGAGAGGTTTATGAGAGGCCAGCCGCTCTGAACTTTATCACAGAACCTTGGAATATTTTGAAGAAGCAGTATAAATATTCAGAGAGGGGACATCTTAAAAAAGCAGATAACTGCAGGAATGTTCAACCAGTTTACAGCAAAAAAAATATTCAATGATATACTTTGATAAAATATGGAATAAATATTGATGTATGTAAGATGAGAAAAAAACCCATTGTATATTGTTGGGATAATGAACAGAAAAGTGAACATATTTGTACAGAATTTAAAGAAAACAGATAAAAATCCCAAATGCATAGTCTGTGATTGTTTCATAGGTTTATGTGAATTATTCAAAAATATAAGAATCTGTTAAAACAGAAGGGCCAAATAAGTCTAGCACCAATTTTGATTGGTTGTATTTATGAAAACCAGCTCAAATAACAATGGCTTCCAGAAGTGAAGTGCCAATGGATTTCTGCAGCCTCATAAGGGAATAAAAATGCTTAGCAATAAAATATTTAGCCATTTTGCTTCCTCACCTCATTATTTCATTCCTTTTGAGAACTCACATTTTTGCATCCAGGTCCGTGCTATTTTAGGCTGCTGGTTGCTAAGATACATTAACAAGTCTTTGAACTTGCTGTATCAGTAGTACCTGGGACTGATACATACAATCAATTGCAGTAATTTCCACAAATTAAATTAAAATGTGCACTAGAATTTAATTTGGTAAAGGTTTAGGTTCTCTCAGTGTTGTGGCATTCATTGCAGGGGTGCACAGCTTTTGCTTAGTGTGATGTAATATTTAAGTCACGTAGTCTTTAAAGCAGAACAACTAAAGAATTAAGAACTCTCCATAGCTATGATATTTAGGAACATTAATCTCCAGAAACAGATAGAAAACTCTCTCCTCTTCTTGCTGAATGCTGATATTGATTTAAAATATTACACAATATTGATGCTTCCATGTCACACACTCAGTGAGAAGAATGTTTTGCCATATATAATAGCAGTTTCCCTTTTCTTATTTCACAGTGTTAAGAACAACTGAACAGTCACCTTCCCATCTGCAAAGCACAAAAAACACATTACAGGAAAAACAATAAACTGGATCATTACTGTCACTCTATTGCAGCTAAATTATTAAAGGAAAATAAATCCACAAGAAGAGCATACTTTCTCTTTCTGTTTAAGATTAGTTTATTTGGAATTCCATCATGAAAATTCATCTTTTGTATGTGCTCAAATAACCTAGTAATACAAGATTGCCTTTGGGTTTACTAAGGTCAGGAAAATCTTGGTTACTAGCTTTGTATCCTTAATAATATTAAAACTTTATCTAACGGCCAAGCCATTAGAATGAGCAGGACCTATTGTATAATAAATTAAGCTTGAGCACTAATTTATCTCCTTTTTGGCCAGGATTTAAATTCAGTTAACGTATATATATTCTAAGAATTAATTTAATTAATTAATTATATATATTAGTTTCAGTTAGCTTAATATAGATTAGTATATATACACTAACAACTGTGTGTGATGTGTGTATAAATAACATATTGATTATTGATAAAATTATCTTACAAGTTGAACAAAGGCGCAGGCGCGAGCAATGGAAGCCGCGGGGTTTTTCTCTCTCCCGGTCGAGGGGAGTTTTCCCCTCGATTGGGAGAGTTAGAGACCCCGCGAAGACTGGCGAAGGTGGCGATCTCCGAGAGGGGGAGGAGGCGATGAGGGGGGTCCAGGGAGGTGACGAGAGGGCCCCTCCTGACCGGGAGGCCCCCCCCTGAGCTCCGAAGCTCCAGCTGACCGCCAGGCCGCCAGGCCGCCGAAAAACATGGCGGCGGCCCGAAGAACTAAGGCGGCGGCGGCGGCGGCGGTGACGGCGGCGTTGGCGAGGCCGGCCTTGGCGAGGCCGGCGAGGCCGGCGGCAATGGCGTTGGCGTGGTCGGCGGCCGCGCTGGCGAGGCCGGTGAGGAGGAGGAGAAAAGAGGGAGGAGGAGGAAGGAAGGGGAGGAAGAGAAGAGGGAGAGGAGGAGGAAAAAGGGAGGAGGAGGAAAACGGAGGGGGGATTCTAGTCCCAATTATGGTTGTAAGTTGAGTCCTACCTATATGTTCCTATGCTAGCATAACTCGTTGGCTTTAAAACCCGTAGAGATTTTTTTGTGTGCTAAACCTCTTTGTGTCTGTTTGTGCAAATCTGAAAGCTGAATTTCTTTTTTTTTTTTCCCCCAGGTGGTTGTAGTAGAACCCAAAGAACAAACCTCACTTCACTCTGTGCTTCCCGTTGAAAACCCGCCTGGAGTTGACGAACCTGCGAACCCTCCGACCTGTCGAACGAAGACGGACGGGAGTCAAGAGACTGCGTCCGTTGAAACGGACGCAACTGTGCCTACGGGAGTTCCGGTGGAGGATTCCAGAAACCAACAGCCCGTCGCAGGCACCGAAGTTGCCGTTTCGGTAGCTAATCGGGAAACTGACGTTGGGTCGTCTTCCGAAGAAGTGAAGGAGGACAACCTCCCAGCTGGCGGTCCCAACCCAAGACCCTGGAAAGAAGCGGAGTTTAAAGAAGATGTGGAGTCTCGGGAACCCACGAATGCGGGAAACGAAGTGCGAAACCAGCCGAGACTCCATACGGATGAGCGAGATGGCGTTGATCTTGTGCCCTCCAAAAGCAACGATGCCGACATGGAAATCCGAGATATGGATCTGGCTTCAGAGGACGAGGGAGATCCTGCGGAGAGCGGTGTGAAAGGAAGGGAAGAAACAGATAGTATGAGCGATGATGCGTCATCTGGACAAGGTCATCTCTCATCTAGGGCATCATCCCCAGAAGTCTCGTCTGGGCATTCGACAGAATGCCCGGGTGTCCAAGAAGCTGCTGTAGGACCATCCTCAAGTCCTGTATCTCCAAAACAAATGGGGTTGATGGATACGGTTCCTCAGCAGGGGACCTCGTTCCATCCAGTGACTGTCGATGAAAAGATGGTTGGATCAACCTCAAGTCCTGTATCTCCAAACCAAATGGAGTTGATGGATACGGTTGTTCAGCAGGAGACCTCGTTCCATCCAGTGACCATTGATGAAAAGATGGTTGGATCAACCTCAAGTCCTGTATCTCCAAACCAAATGGGGTTGATGGATACTGTTCTTCAGCAGGAGACCTCGTTCCATCCAGTGACCATTGATGAAAAGATGATTGGATCAACCTCAAGTTCTGTATCTCCAAACCAAATGGGGTTGATGGATACGATTCTTCAGCAGGAGACCTTGTTCCATCCAGTGACTGTCGATGAAAAGTTGGTTAGATCAGCCACGGATCCCACATCTCCAAAGCACACAGACGAGGTGGACAACTCGCACGGCGAAGCGATCTTAGCCGATTCAGCTTCCACCGAAGCTTCTGGAGACTTTCCAAACGATCGAGCAACTCCAGACGGACCCTTACAAAGTCCACAAGAATCGGTGGAAACTCCTAGGGTTCCTAACCAAGTTGACGTGGTTGACCTTTCCTCAGTTTCCCAAGAAGACGGAGGGGTCCGTTTGTCTTGTCCGCCTTCACGGCAGGCTAGTCCTGTCCATCAAGGAGCGTCTGATGAAGAACCATCAAGGATCCAGGAAGACCATCCCGAGAACCCCCTGTATCGCATTTTCCCAAATCCGATGGATTTGATTGAAGATATTTCTCAGGACAGTACAGACTTGGCTGATCCAGCTGCGTTGCAGCTTTGCGAACCCAACGACAACTTGGGTGTGAACTCGGTACCAAACAGTATATCAACTCGGCAGGAATTGGTGGAAAACAAAGACAGTTCTGTTGTGTTCGCTCAGCGTCTTCCGCTGGCCAAAGAAATGGATCTGGTTGAAAGTCCTGAAGGAGACCATCCAACTAGTGTTGTCCATCAGGAAACATCTGATGAAGGTGCAACATTGCAGGAAGATTCCGGTGCCAAATTGGATTTGCTTGAGGATTCTTTCGTTCCTCAAGAAAAGGATGTCATTCACCCAACGGACGATGTTTTGGGGCGAGTTAATGAACGACTTGCAGAGTCTGATTTGGGAACTCAAGAGGAACAGAAGATCAACCGGGGAGAAAAGATCCCGGTGGATTCCCAGCCCGCAAAAGAATACTCGAGCTTGGAGTCGCACGATGCGGAATCTGAGAATTCCTTCAAGAGTGAAACATGTTTGGAT
>JANHFK010001474.1:0-12616 GCA_036250565.1 Sibynophis collaris
CCGACCGACCGACCGACCGACCGACCGACCGACCGACCGACCGACAGACAGACAGACAGACAGACAGACAGACAGACAGACAGACATAACTACCCTGTTTCCCTTAAAATAAGACATCCCCTGATAATAAGCCCAATCGGGCTTTTGAGTGCATGGCAATAAGGCCAAGCGCTTATTTGTTGAAAAAAATATAAGACAGGGTCTTATTTTCGGGGAAACGCCACAGACAGATATTAACTATTTTAAGAGTCACATATCAAGTTTAAAAGACATAACTTGTACTGTTTCTAGAAATCTAACAAAGGAAGCATCTATTACAATTAGTTAAATGAAGTTCTTGCAAAGAAAACAATTGGAACTGTGATAAAGAAATGCATAGCTGGATTCTGTGCTGCAAGCACACATCCCAAATTGTTGTATGTTGGCAAAGAGTTTGTGTTGTTTTAAAATTGTTTTGCAATACTTTATTTTTAAGACTTCAGCAACTGAAATTCAAACATGTTGATTGATAAATTCATTGACATAATCAAACATTCTATTGAAAGAGTTTGGGATTAAAAGTCAAGTTTCCCATCACAAATAAATTACAAGAGTATTTTAAGAAAAGCAAGGCTGTTGTGCAGAATTGAACGTTATTTCTTACTTAGCAGCCTTTTTAAGAAAACTTGCCACCCATAACCTTCACAAACTAAAGACATTCTTCCATAAGGAAAGAATGCCTGTCAGCTGGCAGTTTGTGCTCGCTTTACAAAGTGTTCCCTTATGCTATAGATCATCTTGTCAATTTAAACAGCCATAAAATGTTAACATTTTAGAAGAAATGACCTTTCAAGTACCGCAATGTAATTAGCAATGCACTCTGGAGTGACAGTGTCCTCTGCAAAACAGGTGAACTGGCAGCTGAAACTTTTGATACTATTGTGAGAGAAAAAGGACAGCTTGAAGCAACACTGCATTGTTCTTGTTGACGGGACAGTTCATTCCCTAAGCTTTTAGGAATAAAAATTACATTATTTTTTTGTGCTCTGTCTTTGGATACAATTGACCCACAGAGACCAGCATTCACACTCATAGACCACCGGCTTCCCAAAATGTACTTATGGAAAGTTATTGTCTACTTCAGTTAAGAACTATTGTAAGGGAGCAGCAGGAAGATAACTGGCAGCCTTAAATTGTACAACCTAATCCCAAAGCTCTTAAATTTGCAGCTAGAGAGAGAAATAACACTGAGGCTCAAAAGGTAATGAGCACTTAATTTATAATGTAATGATGTTCCTTTTATTTTTTTGACAATAAGCTTCTATCTCTTTTTGGCTTTTTCTCAACAGTTCTTAATCTCTGATCTCTATTTTCCACCTTTCTTTTCTCACTGGCAGCTAGGTTATGCTTCCTTCATGGTATTTCATTAAAACTTGTGAAAAAGCAGGAAAAGAAAAACCTATTGGACACAAATAAAAAGTGGATGCAGAAAGTTTTAAACTTTAATATTCAGATGAAACCATAACCTATGACTTATGGATGGTCAGTCAGAAAGGCTCATGGATGGTTGGTTTTTATATGTGGTGACTGCAACAAAGATGTACAAAGATGGAAGGATGTAGAAACATTTATAATGGAGAAATGGATCACAATGATGGCAAAACTTGCAGAAATGGCTAAACTGGCTTTTTTGATTAAGGAGGGAACAACAGTTGCAAGTGGTCCTTGACTAACAACTATTTGTTTAACAACCATTCAAAATAACCACAGCACTCAAAAAAGTGATTTACAACTAATCCTGGCACTTACAACCAATTTAGTTAAACCTAAATTTTAACCACACAGCATATGCACAAAGTAAATAAACTGCAGATTAATCTGTACCACAAAACACAAGGAAAGCTAAATAAAGCTTTATCTTCAAATTCGAAATCCTGAATTTTTATTCAAAGAAATGCAAATGTATTCTTAATGTTGTTTAGCAAACTCTAAACAGATTTTGCATGGCTAGGGAAGGAAATTAAAATAATTGATTCCCCAGGGACTTAATTTAATTCTACCTGACACAAATTTAACACATATTTTAACCATCTCACAGATCCTTCTAAATGATAAATTTTTAAATATGCACTGTATAAATAAGGAAGCGAGATTGCTGAGGTAGTTACTTCGTGAATTAAACTTATGAAGAAAACACTTGATCAGACAAACATTCATCAAAAAAGAGGGGTAAAACAAACTTCGATAAGTGATAAGTAGTGGAAAAAGAAAGCTCCTTTTTTCTCCTCAGAACATCCTTTATTGGTTAATTGTCTCTTCAGAACAAAACTGGTCATTTGTTTTTCTGACTGAATCAAAGCCAGAAGAATCTATGCATGCATCTCATCATGATGGAAGAAGCAGTGAATGACTAAATTCAAGTTCTATTTATGAAAATGAAAATGCCTCAATCTGGCCAACTGAAGTCCAACCCAGTTTAAATCTGCCTTAAGAATCGTGTATCAAGTGGACTACAAGTAGTCCTCAACTTACAACAGTTCATTTAATGACCATTCAAAGTGAAAAAGGGACTTATGACTATTTTCACAGTTACATCCTTTGCAGCATCCTCATGATCGTGTGATCAAAATCCAGATGCTCGGCATTTATGTCCCAAGGTCATGTGATTTCCCTCTTGCGACCTTCTACAAGCAAAGTCAATGGGAAGCCAAATTCATTTAACAACCAGGTTACTTATGTATCAACTACCATGATTCACTTAACAACTGAGGCAAGAAAGGTCGCAAAATGGGGCAAAATTCACTTAACAAATGTCTAACTTAACAACAGAAATTTTGGGCTCAATTGTGGTTGCAAGTCAAGGAAGGACTACCTGTATAACAATGCCCTGAAAAAGTCTGCATACAAGACAAGCAAGTCTGCATGTCCATTGATCATTCCATGGTATCTGCACCCTGGATCACGCCTGCTTGATTCCTGGAGTCCAAAAATACTTTCAGTGCAGAAATACACAGAGTATATAGAAAGGCTAGCTGAGTTGTTTACTAGAGAAATATTTAAAAGTAAACACACCTATCAGTAAAAAGAAATAAGTGTGAAATATAAAGGGACTTCATGCTATTCAGATATTAGATGAATATTCTATAAAATATATGTCTAGAATAAAATGTGTATTTCATGGTTAAGAAAGCACAAATCAACAATGGAACAGTCATCGCTAATAAATGGAACCAGTTGAATTGATGCAACAACTTTTTACTTATTTGGAGAGTCACCATTTCTCAGGAACGTAAGATATGATTTCCAGTAAAATGTCCCAGTTCAATCCTTGCTGCCATCAGTTAAAAGGACATCAGTTAACAAGGATTAGGGAAGGCAGCTGTGCTATCATTGGGTAAGAGCAATAATCTGATCCAAGACAACGTTTCAAAATGCAAGCATAATAGTAAATTCATAAGGAAGCACTTTTATATACTGTCATAATTATTTGACTTTGGCTTTGTGTTTTGCATGTAGTCAGTAAATGGTGGTTCATTCAATAACCATGGTAAATTAAACCATGTTTCAATGCAATATGAGAACCCGATCACATTTTAGATATTCTTTTCTCCCAGGCCTTTGTAAATTTTTTTTTTCTAGAACATCCCCCTGACATTAAAAGAAGTAAGACAGCCAACCTAATCTAACTACAATTATATGACTGCATATACTTCACTGATATCAATAAGATTTAAGCTACCTATGTATTTAAGTGATGTATGAGCAAAATAATTAATGATAACATGTACCAAAAGAGAATCAATACTGCTGTACACTTCGTGTGATAGTATCTACAGTATCAAAATAAAATACTATTATTATCGCACTATATATTTCATTATGCATCTGAAAAAAATTAATGCCTTTCATAGCAAATGTTTTTAAGCTGCCAGAGATATTTTTATCACCATTCTTAACTTTACCTATGCAGGAAAACTTTGGGAAATTTTTTGAGTTAAATTGTTACCCAGACTAACAATGTTGGATAACATTCCAGCGTCCACTTTAGAGTTCTTCTCACGATGCTTACAAATTACCACAGTTTCTGATGCACATTTAATGACTTACCTTTAACATTTATTTCTTACTATGGTTAACATTAGAATTAGACAATAAAGCATTAAAGTCAATGTCAAGGCTCTGCTTGACTTTAATGGAGACTAAATTAATATGGTCATTCAGCTAGTATCAAACAAAAGACAAACACCCACTCATTAATTATTAGCCTAGATAAAGTAATGGTAAGACTTCAAGATAGCCAACTATTCATGACAGCACATAAATACTAAAGCTTGGGTACATTTGCTGAATGAAGAGACATTATTGCAACATTGAGTGTTTTCAAAGATAAATCTTACTGTGATAGTTACAATCTGTTTCACTAGTGAGCTGTTAAACATAAGAAATGATTGCAAGGTGGAATTTATTTGGAACAATAATTATTTATGACATTTTGGTGCAGCATAACTCATAAACATATGGGTATCTTATTAGAAATTGAAACTCATTTTTAATAAAACTCGGTCTGATATTGCACCAATATAACTAAACCGACTCAAAGGAACAACAAATAATTCCAATTTAACTATTCCAAGACTTGGCAATTTCCACATGCAGTCTAATTCCCCTGTCAAGGCAGACTTTACTAACACAAATATATCTATGGACAAGTATAGACATAAATGTTATTTTCCTATAAGATTTGGAGACTGCATAATTTACTTATTCCACACAAAATTGACATTACTTTGTTTGATGTTTTCATCTTTAGAGCAAGCACCTTTTTTTCACCCTCAAATATGAGGCTACAAACAATCAATCTTGACTTTGCCCAGTTATAATGAAAATGAAATCTCAGTACAATGTAATCTGGTTCGTAGACAGGCTATCAAATTGAAACACATGTGTTATTTAGCCTCTTCAGGAAATCAGATCTTTCAGTCTATAATTCAGATACTGCTATCCAATCATAAAACCTCTTGACTCTGATTATGGACTTGTTCATTAGATAATCACTTTAGATTGTCTCTGAAAATAACGTTATCAGGATTCTTTTCTATGATGTTGTTTAAATAAAGGAAAGGAGGACAGTATTTCTAGCAGTAATTAAAGAAAGTCATCCCACACTATCCAGCCCAGAAGTCCATAATATCAGTCCATTGATCAATCTACAACTATCAATTCATGACAGAAAAAATAGCCTATTCTAAATCCTTAAGCATTATACCTCCAAGAAAAGTCACTTGAACATTAATTGTTTGCCCCCCTATGTGTTTTGCATACAATACTTACATATCTTTTATATAATTCTGTCACCTATTTTTAAATCAATAAAGGATTGTGCAGTTCTCCACTCAGACATTTCCATGGTGCCTTACTTATATATGGATATGTTAATTTTCATAGTCTCTAATTATAATCTCTAATTCTGGTGTGTGTGTGTGTGTGTAAGTGACTCTCTAGAAAAATACCATTATATGGGCTTTCAAAAACTGAGATACCCTTTTGCAAAAATGTAATTTCAGTTTTTTAAACGAAATGACTCTATGTGTTTGAGAGAAAGAGAGAAAACCAGTGGATCTTTTAAATATGTAGAGTTGGTGTTGTATGCTTTTGTCCTCTGTAAAAAACACTTTTCATTGAGTGCCCCATTCCTGGCTTCTGAAATCTTGCATTCCCATTTTTCCACAAATCCAAGAAGGCCTAGGATCTCTACATCATCATTAAGGAATGAAAATTTGCTACATGAATTGTGTCTAATCCCCACGTGTATATTTACTTTTTTTCCTTTCTTGTATTATTATTTATTTTATAAAATTGATGTTATGATGATTAATTTGATTTTTATTTGGATGTTAACTGTTGGAAATCTCTAAATAGCTGACAAGGTAGAAACATTAACAAATGAAATCCATCCATACATCAATAAGTAGCATAAATAAATTTCTATTATAAAAAGTAGAAGCTCAGTGCTTGCATGCATAACTGCCAATTGAATTATTACTTATAATAAGATGTACTGAAGTTATTGATATATTATTGACATATTATTGTTTCCATCTTAGTATGTATATTGGTGACATTCATTAACATTCATACTCTAACTTCTTTCTCATTTTTTAAATTTATCTTACTGATTAATGGCATATAAATCAATCAATCACTTAATTAAATATACTATCACCCAGCAATAAGAGCCTTTTCTCTGCTTTCATCAGTATGCCCAAGAGAACAGCAGAAAAGAAAAATATATTTTCCATCATCTGTTGAAGAAAGGCTTCCAATTGGTCTTGAGCCAACATACTGAACTGGTGGAGAATAGTGCTAGTTGCCCATGCTGGAAGGTCGGGACAGAAGAAAAGTAACCAGAGTTGCTTGGCTTAAATATATTTAGCTGAGACCACAAGGACGGCTGACTGAGTCTGTGGGTAAAACAGCAGGAGAACAAGCTTCAAACTATCGCTACCAGATCAGTCTGCTTCATTGGTTAATCATTTAATCATTTAATTATGAACATTACTTTCAACTCTTGACTTGGACCAGTGGTGGGATTCAAAATTTTTTACTACCAGTTCTGTGGGCGTGGCTTGGTGGGCATGGCATGGCTTGGTGGGTGTCGTTTGGTGGGCGTGGCAGGGGAAGGGTACTGTAAAATCTCCATTCCCACCTCAATCCAGGGGAAGGATACTGCAAAATCCTCATTTCCTCCTGATCAGCTGGGACTTGGGAGGCAGAGAATAAATGGGGCAGGGCCAGTCAGAGGTGGTATTTACCGGTTCTCCGAACTACTCAAAATTTCCGCTACCGGTTCTCCAGAACCTGCTGAATACCACCTCTGATTTGGACTGCTGAAGCTCTAAAATATTTGTTTTTAACTCCTACCCCTAAAATCCCTAGAGACTGGAAAAAATAAACTTCAGCAGGTGTTGTATACCTTTGAATAACCCCATGTTTTCTTTCAGTTATATGTTAGTCCAGTGGTTCTCAACCTTTTCTTCACCATGGACCCGCTTTGAATACCTTTGGTGGCCATGGACTTATCTCAATATTTAAATCATAACATTTTCTTAAGCCTTTGCAGACCCCTTCTGTTGATATCATGGCCTCCCAGAAGTCCACGGACCACAGGTTGAAAACCACTGTCTTAGTCAGTTTCCTGCCTCTTTCTATAAGTGTTTCTGCTACATGTCCAGACACTACTTTTGTGATCCTAATTTCCAACTAAACTGGTCCAATGTGGAATTCCCCCAGAAATTTTTACTATGAACTTTCCTGCATTAGAATATCTGAAGAGCAAGCTCAGTATTTTCATCTGAATGCCCTAGATTTTATACTGTATTACAATACTATAAGTCTTCTGGTTTCCTTTCATTCTTCTTACAAAGAAAATGCTGAAATCCACCTACTACCAAGGACAGTTTTGCCCAATTGCTTACTTTTATTATGAATATACTATGCCTAGACACATAAGATTTAGTCTACGTTTGTATGCTATAGCCTGAATAAATGCCAATATTTGGATTGGCTGAAATGACTCTGCACAATTTACTGACTAAAAGCAGGATGCCACTTTTTTAAAAAATGCAACAAACTATAATCATGAACAGCCAGAACTATTTAGTAATTAGGAACCCATTCTGAACTACATTAATCCATAGCAGCCCCATGAGCATTGTAACTTCAAGATCACTGTCATATTTAACCAGAAAATAACATTCAGTAACCTACTGCTTTTCATTAAACATCCACTGGTTAGATCAGATTAAATAATTATAGAAATTGAAGCATTCTTGTAATGCAAAAAATGGAAGGTTAAGGATAACATAGTCTCTAAATTTGTAGTTCATAACAGTGCAAAAATCATCCCAGATTATGCAGAAAAGATGTCTAATTTTTAATTCAGAGCTCAAGCCTGTTGTGACTCATGGCATATTGTAAGAAGTGCCTCTGCAAAGAGATTACATTTTTAATGTCTGTTAACATCTTAATGAGACATCAATTGAGGCCCAGTTGTAATAGCTGTAAGCTTGGCCGAAACAAAGCCAGTTTCCAGCATTAGTCCTGTGGAATTCTTGGTGCTGAGATTGTATGTTTGCTTTCAGATGTTTCATTACCCAACTAGGTAATGTCATCAGTGCCAGTAAGTATGGGGTTTGCTGCCTGTTTAAGTCTCACAACTGGAACTGGCAAGTCTGTCACCAAGTGAAGTGATCACTAAGCAAAACACTTTATGATCGTCCCATTTAACGATGAAAGTTCTGGCAGTTCCACCACTTCTTGCAATCCTTGTTGCCATTGTTTGATTAATTTTGTGTGGTCATTTGGTACCACCCCAGTCTCTCAAAGCTCCAACCTCAGTTCTCCAGACTCCTTCCTCTTCAACTCACCCACTTCCTGCCCAGTGCAGCAACAAGCCCCAAAGCTGCAGCAATGTCACTAGTAACCCTGAGCTGCCAAATGGCAAGAAGAACTGGTTCTTACATCCCATCAGCAGCTTCACAAGTGGGAAGCCCCAACAAAGAATCTCCTTGACCAGTAGGGCCCTGGTCCCTTTCCTTCCCAATAATACAGTGGCATATACTTGTAGTTCTCACCTGTCAGCCTACAGAATGTTTCCATGGCACCTGCCCGTTCATGGATAGAATCATGAGCCCAGTGAGGGGAGGCTGGTGAAGATCAGTTGGCAGGGATGGTCATAAGTGCAGGGATGGTCCTAAGTGCATGAAGATTTATCATCATGACCGCGGGGGCATTGCAATAGTTGTAAATTCAAGAAACAATCACAAGTCAATTTTTTCAGCACCATTGTAACTTTGAACAGTCACAGACTGGTTTCTCTGAAGGTGGGTTATTGAAGTGGATGTGTTATAGACTTTTTGTTTTCTTTGAAGGTTTTAAATGGTGTGTTAATCAATTAGGAAGATCCTACTGCCCAGATTCTTTGAACATACATGTAATCACCTCAGTTCAATAAGATAACCACCAGGAAAGTACATAAATATCTGAGATTGGACATCAATTTGTCTGAAATGGTATAGGGTTTCCTGCCTAGGCAGGGGGTTGGATTTGAAGATCTCCAAGATACCTTCTAACTCTGTTATTCCATTCTAAATCTCAGATCCATCCCAATCCACACCAATAGCTAGAGGAATGGCAGAGACAATGTTCAAGGCCTCAATATGTTTTTTACCACAGGTTTTTCACTCTTCAAAGTTCAATCGGTTCCATTTGTCACTTTCAGATAAAAAAAAAATCAAATGAGGATGTTCAACTCATTAATGCTTTTATACCCATAATAAGAATATTGACCTTTATTTGTAACATCCAATGGAACAAATCTCACTGAGGCACCTCTTAAAATTGAACAAGGATTTTTTTCCCAAATCACCAATATTAAATACATGACTGTGTATGTATTTGTAACACTAAACCACTAAACATGAAGTACAGCTTAAAGAAACAGTACCTTGGAGTAGGCTGAAACAATTAAACAAATATTTTACGGGGTTTTTTTTGTTAATGAAGAAATGTGAATTAGTTACACAAATTTATGTGAAATGTGTTGAAGAAATACAAATTAGTTATACAAATCTGCATGAAATGTGTTAGTTGCACAAAAATGTCTGCTGACACAGATGTCTCCATTGACATTAATGAACTTGCTTTTAAAAAATGGTAATCTGACTGCCTAGCAGATTGGCATGCTTGGTAGCAGAATTCTGTTTTGTTCTATTTTTAGAATAAAAGCTGGGCATTACAGTTTTTAATTGTCCCATTTAAAAAAAAATACACACTTCTGTTCAAAAAAAGCTGAAACCTGGCTATACTAAATTTCAAATTGATTTCTGATTAAAATTTGGGAAGTATTTCAAATAGGAAAACATCTTTCCTATCCATAGAAGTACAAATAAGCAACCTTACTTTGTAACTACACATGTGTATATGTACATGTACATACATATATACATGAATATGTCTACAGTGCCTAAATTTTTTTTTACTAAGATTCCAAAACTGAATTAAGAAGCTGCATAAGAATTTCCATGCATCACCTTCAGTTGTTAGTAGAACAAAATATTGGTTGGTTCCTGTTCACTGTGCTTAAATACTATACAAACTTGGACAGATTGTAAGCCAAAAGTAATAGTTGGTACATAACATTTAAATCTGCAGTATAAAATAAACATATCTGGTTTTAACAAACAGACAGGGTCTCTATATATATTAATACATTCTATAAGAATAACGTTGGCTCTCATTGAATATGTATTTAAGGTAAGGACAGAAAGGCAGCATATCTTGCTCCAAAATAAATTCAGGGGAAGAAGTCTATTATTGACGTATCTATTTTCCATTTTAATTCTTTTATTATTAGGATACTGTTATCCTAATAATTATTTTATCCTTTTATTAGTATAAAAGAAATTGTTCAGAAAACATGATATTCAATATTTGCAAAAAATAAATAAATCACTGGATAGAATAGAATAGAATTGTTTATTGGCCAAGTATGATTGGACACACAAGGAATTTGTCTTGGTGCATGTCTTGGGATGATGTCTAAGGGACTTTTTTTGTTATTGTTGATAAAACTTCCTACATCAGCAGTACCAGAAAAATGGGAATTTCTGTTCCTCCACAGAAACCTTTCCAAAGAATTAAAGATAATGTTCAGAATATATTTGGTGGGAAGAATGTAGTAAGAGAAGAGTAAATTGTCATTGGACAACTACTGTTATAAATATTGTGGAAGAACAAGTCTCCCTAACTGGAAAATGTAATAGATAAAGTAAGTCATATAGTAAAAAGAAGCAAGAAAACAGAATTCAAATAAAAAAGAAACTGTTTCCAATTCATTACTTCGTTTCATGTATTTTATGAAGACCACACATAATCTAGACATTAATCATTATCCATTTATTATATAAAATCTGGGAGGATAATTATGATCTGTGACTGTTAATATCTCTACCGCATTCTTCTTCATTATGTCTAATGTTAATATAAAATTACTTAATGGTTTTATATATTTTTCCCTAATGCGCATTCTGTATTATTTTCAAACTTGAAAATAATTTATGAGTACTTTATGGCTGAGTTATTCAAATAATGTAAATCTTATTTCTTGTTACAGATGCTAATGCTAAGCTGTGATGAATCATTTAGTCCTAATCAGTTCCTGTACCTGAATTGGATAGATGTCCCAAAGGTGCTTTTTCAAAAAGGCAACTAGAGTTTCTCTGTTTTTCCTTGAAGGCATTTTGCTTCTCACCAAGAAGCTTTCTCAGTTCTGAGAATCTCCGTAGAGATTAATTGGATGGGGTTTTTTTCTGTTGTGTCTAGAATAGGTCAGTTGCTGAATTAAGGAGTGAGCAGAAGCCTTCTTTGCATCAGTCTACCGTTCATGTTACAGTTGTAGTACTTGTCAATTTTTCCTATATTGTTATTTATGTTAGATGCCTTCTGAGTAATATTAGATTTATATTAAATACCCTCTGAGCAACCTGTAGCACAAACTTCACAATCATTCTCTGTATGTATTATGATGATGATGATGATTATCATTATTCCGTTGCTTTGTATGTACACTGTTTCTGCACTGGAGACAAACTCCTTGTGTTCATAGTCACATGACCAGATAAAGTATTCAATTCAATTTAATTAATTTGCTATGTAATAATTTATTTAGCATATGACTAAATAAATTATTTGGACTTGCAATATATATTAACATTTCACCTAGATTTTTAATCTATATAATAATATTTTATAGGAAGAAAGTGATCTAAAAAGGCAATAAAATGGCAGACTGGACTCATTTTTCAAGAATTTAGATCTTTTTGTGTTAACAGAGAAGCATTTACTAAATTGGATCAGAAGATTTAAAAGACTTCTTTAAAAAAACAACTACCTTTTTAGGATTGAAAGGAAATGACAGTACAAACTGCATTTGTGCTAGAGAACTAACAAAAGAGGAGTAATTATCCACAAACAAGCAAGGTATCTTGTACTCCTGATGTTAATTTTTTGATTGTTGGCATCTCATGGCATAAAAAGTTGAGGGAGAAAGTGCCATTCCACAATTGCTTTTGACTTCTGCAACAACAGTTTCATCTAAATTAAATCATGTGGATGTTCTTGGCTATTGTATTATGACTAAATAGAAGACGTATGTCTTGGCAATAGAAAATATCCCACTCACATGTCCTGCATATCTTGGATTTTATTACTTTATGAAGAAATTGTAGAACAGTGGTTTTTGGTTTTTAGTGGGGACTTTTAAACTTTTTTTTTATCATCACATCTCCCTTTAGTGTTAACTTTAATATATACCCAAAATGAACTAAATAATGAAAACAATACAATGAAAGTTTGGGGAAATTTTGGGATTCATTGTAATAATATAATTAAAAGGTTCTTCGCACTTCTCATGGACTCTGCATTTCCCAAAGAGAGGAACATTTCACAGTTTGGCAAACCCTGGTCCAGAGAAAAATATGTAGCTTACCAAATGTTTTATATGAAGGAGGTTTATTTACTATCATCAGAGCCGAGGTGGCGCAGCGGTCTAAAGCACCCTGCTATTAACACCAGCTGC